>JASAMW010006511.1:0-26930 GCA_030247985.1 Epsilonema sp. ZAB3_2
ATGTCATTTGTGAACTCGCCTACTTCTGTTATTGCAACCCTTTATGTCATTCGTGAATCACATCCTATTTCATCATACCCTTACGACGTCATTCGTGAACATTTTCTTCATACTATATGTCATTCATGAACTCGCCTACTTCTGTTAGCGCAACCCTTTATGTCATTCGTCACATTCTATTTCATCATACCCTTTATGTCATTCGTGAACGTGAACCTTTTCTTCATACCCTAGGATGATGTCACATTTATTTCTTCATACCCTTTATGTCATTTGTGAACATTATGTCATTCATGAACGTTTCTTCCTACCCTATGTCCCCTCATGTAATTCATGAACGTTTTCTGGCGGATGATGTCACACTCTATTTCATCATACCCTTTATGTCATTCGTGAACATTTTCTTCATGCTCTTTATGTCATTTGTGAACTCTCATAGAGCGGATGACGTCACATTCTATTTCATCATACCCTTTATGTCATTCGTGAACTCTCCTAGAGCGGGTCCCTTTATGTCATTTGTGAACTCTCCTAGAGTGGATGACGTCACATTCTATTTCATCATACCCTTTATTTTCTTCATCCTCTCTATGTCATTCATGAACTCTCCCACTTCTGTTAACTCAACCCCCTATGTCATTCGTGAACTCTCCCACTTCTGTTAGCGCTCTTCGCGGACGAACGGACGGACGAACGGACGGACGG
The DNA here is from genome assembly GCA_030247985.1 of Epsilonema sp. ZAB3_2. Lineage (NCBI taxonomy): Eukaryota > Metazoa > Nematoda > Chromadorea > Desmodorida > Epsilonematidae > Epsilonema > Epsilonema sp. ZAB3_2. The sequence goes on from JASAMW010006511.1 coordinate 706, forward strand.
ACGAACAGCTCCTCTATTTATAAGTAGATGCTCACTGTTTGTACGTACTAATATGTAATATATCCCTATAACGACAATCGTACGCACTATTGCGTCCCTAAGGAGTGCTCACTCCGGAAGTAGATGTGCATTTTCTCCTTAGCTTGAGGTTAAGGAGTAAATGCACATCTACTTAAGGAATTCCTTAAGTAGATGTGAAATTTTTCTGGTCAAAAAGTTCCGGAAAAAAATTTGTACAACGGATTACTCCTTATGTTTCTCTGTAGGCCGAATGTAAGGATTTTCATCGTTAGTGAAATGTAAACGGAGTTAGTCTTTTTATAAAGTTGACAATATTTGTCGTTTGCTGAAGCATTTGTTTTCTCCTTTACTTAGCCCTATGACTGAGATTGGAAGTACTATTGTGCACTATTGGACTGCGCAGTAGAAGTGAAAATTTTTTGGTCAAAAAGTTCCCGAATAGGATTGTGCAAACCCACTCTTTTAGTAGCTCCCTTTGTTTAGTTGTAATGGATGCGCTGTGGAGCTTACTCCACAACAATTCCTTCACCTGCTACTGTACCCTAGGGTTCATATGGCTGGTTTAGTGAAAATCTGTTGTCTGGAGTTGTAGCTCAGTGGTAGATTTCCAAGCTACCAATCTTATGACCGGTTTTCGATTCTCTGGGAAGTCATGTTTTTTTATTTATTATTTTTATTTAAGCGTATTTTTTATAATTATTAAATTTTTATTATTTACAATTATTAGATTAAATTTTATAAATTTTATTCTTTTAAATTAAAATAGGCCTATACCTAATTTTAAATTTTTTATGGCGGGTGCACAAGTGTTGAACTTAGCATCATGGTGGTCTGTGAGCAAATTATGGACTTTGTTTCATATCCCACATTCACCTTCGGACATCTTATTGTTACTGCAAATTTCTCACTAGAACATGGTCTGTGACAAAATTAGCCAATCCAGACTCAACTCCATAACCTAACATCAGTTTATGTACCTATGCAACAGTCAGATATCAGTCAAAAGGACATACGTTTCACTTATCGCGTCTTAAAACTAAACTTTTAGCATGATACTACTAGTAAATGAACCTACTCCATTACATAACAGTCTTAGCTTGCTGTCATGTTTGATGCCTTGTCAATGCGTGCTAATTACTTTGCGAGTTCGTTCTTACTTGGATGTGCACTTGTTGTATTATGGGGGAAAACCTTTGATAAGGAATGTCTCTTAGTAAAGATACTAAGGATTAAGGAATGTATCACGATTACAGAATTAAAAACAAACATTCAAAAGTCAGCCCTCCCTAACAACTAAATTCCAAACCTAATGAAAGAAACTAATGTGCACAGAAAAGGATATATTTCTACTTACTTTCAACCAAACCAAAACCATTTTCTGGAATAAAATACTTTACCTCATCAAAGCTGAAGATTTCATTCACCAGCTGCTACACGGCAGCAAAGGACTATTTCCGTTTCTCGACATCACCAAACCGGATGCAAATCCTTGGCCCAAAAAATCGCTACGGACTTTTATGCTTTGAAAACTCCGTACTTATGGACTACTTTCTTTACTCTAGCCAAACATAATGGAACAATATCCTATGCTAACTCCTTTGCTAAATGCAACATCCGGAGAATAAACCATTACATTCCGATGCTTTATGGAACATTTTCCTTTGATCATGCTTTGCTATGAATAAAACTCCACATCCACTTTGTGATAAAGGAGCAAAGTCTTCAATGCTAAACGATTAATGGAAAATTGCCCTCAACTGAAAAAACACAAATTTACCAAAGGATTATGCAAAGGATTTCACTCTGAACACCTCACTCTCCTGCTAAGGAAAAAAATTTGTCCAAACGCTTCCTCATTCCTTTACTTTTCAGTACAAAATCGGAGTAAAGGACTAAAATTTGCGCACCTTACCTCAACAAAATCCGATTAAAGGTATGTGGACTCGAAAAAAAATCCCATAGTGGCAAATTGTTTTCCTTTGAAAAAGTTCTGGAGAAAATCAACAACTGTGTAAAAAATCCGGAAGTAGATGTGACAAAAAAATGTCACATCTACTTCCGGAGTAAAAGTTCAGGAGTTAATTCTCATGCGGCACCCATTGCCGTTATAGGGATATCGATGATCGAGCGATTACGGGCGATTGGCTGATCAGATCAATAATTGGAGGGCTTCTTGCCGCCCTCGGGGTTGTAAGCTTTCGAATAAGCCCTGGATGGACGCTGTAGCTGCAAAACTGAGCGAACGTATTGCGTCTCATATATGCACACGACTCCTATTTTATTTGTATTAGTAGCATTCTGTATAATTTTGCAATGCTGCAGGGTCGCCTTCTTTGAGTCTCTGGTGACTGCGGACGTGGCAGGCTTGAGCCCCAACCAAGGAACGCTCTCCGTCTTCACCAACGAAGATGGAGGCATCAGAGATGACCTGATCGTCACCGCTACATCCGACCACCATCTCTACGTTGTCAGCAATGCTGGCTGCATTGAAAAAGATCTGTCCCATATGATGGTATACATACTGTAAGTCAAAAGTAAAAATTAGTAATGCACCTAAAACAGACGTACTTTATTGCTACTTGACGGTTGGGTGATAGGGCGAAAATCGATACGATACTGTATTTTGCTATGGATCGATGCAATGTTCGATATTTGTCGATATTCGACAAGATATTAGATATTAGACGACAGCAGACAGGACAACTTACTCGTACCGAGGATATTGATCTTTTGTATTGAAACATAAGAACCGATGAGTACGGACCGACTAGAACTCCCTCCTGCTAAGCAGTCTGACCGCCTAAGTACTTTTACTCGCACCGAGCATCTTCTCGTCACTTGCACACGCGCGTTCACACGAGCTGTGACATTCTCGTACCGAGCAAGGTGCGAGAATGTGCGAGAAGGTGCGAGTTGGTCGCTGCTACTGTACCGTTCAGATGAGAAAATGCTCGGTATGAGCAAAAGTACTCACATGGGTAGACTGGTTAGCAGACGCAAGTACAGTCCGACCGTACTCGTGGTTCCTCTGTTTCAGCATAAAATACAGATTCGCTCGGTCCGAGTAAATTGTCTCGTGTGCTGTCGACTATTGTCGACCCATCTCTAGTACACGTATGTACATATTTACTGGTACCTGCATGTGACAGATTTTTCGTACATTTGTCCCAACATTTTTGTTACCCCGAAATAGAATGCACGTAATTCGTTCATGCGCTATCATCGTTCATCTTTCATACATATTCATTGCTATATTCATCGTTCATGTTAATGATTGCAGGAGCATGCTAAACGCTGGAAACACGATGGTAAAGATGTGACAGTTGAGGCTATGGAAGGACATGGATTGGTAGCTGTCCAGGGTGAGTCCTACAAAATGAATCATCTGATTTGAAGCCGAATGTTTGCTATTCCCTCCTTCTCTTCTGTAGGTCCGTTGATGTCAAAAGTTCTCAGTGCAAACGTGGAGAAATTTGACCTCGATGCCTTGACATTCATGCGTAGCGCAGTGGGCACAGTTTTTGGCATTCCAGAGTGTAGAGTGACGCGATGTGGATACACTGGAGAGGATGGCGTTGAGGTTAATCGCTGAAGTCCTGTTTAACCCTTATTCTATTTCATGGTTGCCGCGATCAAAATGCGCCCTAAGGCGACCAAAATGCGGTCGCATAATTTATCTTACAGCTTTTCCAAATGCTACCAATGAACACTGTGTCAGTGATGATGATGTTTTTGGATGGTGTTTTTTGGACACTTTGTCAATTTTGTCGGCGGGGATCGCATTTTTGTCGCGGCGACCATAAAAATAGAGGAGGGTTTAAAATTGTAAAAGGTAGCTAGGATAAGGTTTGCCCGCATTAACGCAAAGCAAGAGACTATTTTGCGTATTCCAGATTTCCGTGGACCCAGAACGGGCCTCGGAACTGTGCAATGCCCTGCTGGCATCCACGCAAGCTGAGGTGAGACTGGCTGGTCTGGGAGCCAGAGATGCCTGCAGACTAGAAGCTGGCTTGTGTTTGTACGACAACGACATCGACGACACCACAACACCAGTGGAAGCTGGCCTCATGTTTGTCATAGGTAACTTGAATGAAAGAACAACGTGCAAGCCGTGAACTTGTGAGTTTGATGTTTCATACACATCGTGTATAGCTTGTACTGTTTCCAGCGAAAAGACGGAGAGAAACCGGAGGTTTTCCTGGAGCCAGCAAAATTCTCCAGCAACTCAAGGAGAAATCGGCTCAACGAAAGAGAGTTGGTCTGATCAGTGAAACTGGAAGGCCAGCTAGAAGTGAGTCCATCCCACGTCATATCTTTGATTTTTCGGATAATGGAAAATTTCGAACAACAAGTTTGCCTTTCTGTCATATCCATGCACATGCAGTTTGTGAACTGTATGCACTTGCTTGCGCTGTACTTACATCCCAATAATATCCAATCCAGGGCTCTGAGCTGGACTGGACCTCTCGCGCTCCAAGCGGACGCCCTAACCATTGAACTACCACTGTACACCTGGATCCGATGACAAATGTTTTGTTATTTATATAGCTGGAAACGCAATTCTCAGTTCTGCTGGCGAAAAAGTTGGCAAAGTTACCAGTGGTTGTCCGTCGCCTTGTCTCAAGAAAAATGTCGCCATGGCCTACGTGCCAACTGAGCTGAGCAAACTGGGCACCCAACTGCAGGTGGAGGTCAGTGCAAAGAATTCCGTCACTGTGGAAGTGAGCAAGATGCCTTTCGTTCCAACGCATTATTACACGGGATGACGGGAATATAGAATGTAAATAGAATGTAAGTACGTAGAATGTTTTACTATACGTACCTATTATGTGTGTGCTGTATCATATGCTCTGCTAAAATGGTTGTGAATGAATAGTACTAAAAAATCGCTTGTCATGAGACTGGGGGTACTCATCCTTCATTTTTATTAAGAAACGTTTTCTGTAAGGATTGAGAGTAGCCTGTAGTGTACGCGGATGGGGGGTATTTTTGGAAATCGAGATAATATGCCTATCGGATTCCCCATCAAAAACTGCATATATGTGGATGAATTTTGAAAGAAAAATTTGTTCAGGCATCATCGAGATATTGATGGGTAAAGGCTGGAAGGTCGCATTTTGCCGTTTTTCAACGTTTTTAGCCATAATTCAGCAACCAGAGTGTGTAGCGGGCTACAATTTGGCACACACATACATCCCATAGGGACCCATGTCTGGACCAAATTTGAGCCCAATCCGCCACTTGTATGGCGAGATATAGCTTCAGAAAGCTCAAATTTACGTTTTTTGGACCTGTTGCAAATTCGGTTATATGAATACCACGGCGCGAATATATGCCCTGCACGGGGTAAAATTTTGACAGGAGATAGAGGAGGCTTAGACCTACAAACTTTAGTACTACAGCAAAAATTTTCTATGTTTACAATTGGGACTACAGAGCTCTTGAAAGTTGAAAAATTCAGCAAAAATGTTCCCGCCTTTTTTATTATCCAAGATAAAAGAGCAATACCACTGAAATTTTTTCCTAGTAACTAACCTATCTTATGTAGAATTTGATGTAGATTGCAAAAATAAAATCGGTTTCCCAAAAAATTTAACCCTTACCCAAAAATTCTCAAAAATATACTATTTTTGCACAATTATATGCTAGGGGTTAAATTTTTTGGGGAAAACGATTTTATTTTTGAAATCTACATCAAATTTTACATAAGATAGGTTACTTACCAGGGAAAAATTTCAGTGGAATTACTCTTTTATCTTGGATAATAAAAAAGGCGGGAAAATTTTTGCTGAATTTTTCAACTTTCAAGGGCTCTGTAGTCCCAATTGTAAACATAGAGAATTTTTGCTGTAGTACTAAAGTTTGTAGGTCTAAGCCTCCTCTATCTCCTGTCAAAATTTTACCCCGTGCAGGGCATATATTCGCGCCGTGGTATTCATATAACCGAATTTGCAACAGGTCCAAAAAACGTAAATTTGAGCTTTCTGAAGCTATATCTCGCCGTACAAGTGGCGGATTGGGCTCAAATTTGGTCCAGACATGGGTCCCTATGGGATGTATGTGTATGCCAAATTGTAGCCCGCTACACACTCTGGTTGCTGAATTATGGCTAAAAACGTTGAAAAACGGCAAAATGCGACCTTCCAGCCTTTACCCATCAATATCTCGATGATGCCTGAACAAATTTTTTTTTCAAAATTCATCCACATATGCAGTTTTTTATGGGGAATCCGATAGGCATATTATCTCGATTTCCAAAAATACCCCCCCCCCCCCCCCATCCACGTACTATGCAACCGGTACAGAAAACGTTTCTTAACACTTTACTGTTTTGTATGTGCCATAAAATTGCGTTAGTGCTCTCATTGTGTCATGACATCATGGACAACAGAGATGAGATAAACAGTTAGTACAAATTTATGTCACATCATGATCATCATGAGATAATAAGACTTACTAAATTTTATGTCATTCCACAGGTGTCGTCGATATAAGCGCAATCGTGAAACTAAACTATCGGTCATATAAGGGAAATCGGACTTGGTGGAAACGTCAAAAATAATGCAGCAAAGCAATCAAGTTGTTATCCATCCATAATCACGAAATCGATAACTTTTCTTCATTCACGCTTTCGGAGGCGGGCACGTGGGTACTTTTCCCAGTTCAAAAGCAGGAGCCCTAAACGCTCTCCTTTCCTCATCCGCCAGCTCGTTCCACGCCGAATGCAGTGCCTTTGGTCTCAGGGCATGCCATACGCAATCTTCCCCTGGCTCAGTAGAAGGCAGGGCTGTGCTTTTCGTTGGTCGTGCATCAAGATTCTTTTTCTTGTCTTGCTCTGCATCTGCATTCACGTCCTTGAACTGGAAACTGATTTGAGGTCCAGTCGTTGTGCTACTACTGGAGGCAGGCTGCGGATCCTTGTCTTTGAAGCTAAATTGAGGTGTTGCTCCCGCTTTCTTTTGTCCAGTTCCAAATGGAGCCAGCTTGCTTGGTGGAGACTGTAGCACTGGGAGAAACGTCCATATGATCGCCATCAGCAAGAAATGTGACAGTTCGAGCAGATGGAGGAATAACGGGAGACTTCTGAAAAAAGAAAGAAAAGTCTTCTTGCTTCATGAGTTTGCTCGATGTTGTCCAAAATTATTTCGGTGCAATATCCACCACATGCAGTAAAAGCGATTGGATTGGTCGATGGCGACGCGACCCCGCGACACTTAGTGAAAGATTGGATCGGTGCCTGTGAGGTCGTCGACGTCATTTGTTGTCAATTCTTCTTTTCACTCGCTCCTTTGACGCTTCCAGATGATTGAACAAGGTCGACGACCCCGCAGACACCGATCAAAACTGTCACTAAATGCCGCGGGGTCGCCATCGACCAACCCAATCGCCTTACTGCATATGGTGGATACTAGTGTCAGAATAACTACAAGCTGAAACCTAAGCCTAAGCCTAAGCCTAAATCCAAAGTTCAGCTGTATGCAGTGGGGTATGTCTCTGCTTGTTCATTGCTCACGTATGAACGTCCTCCACCATTCCCCTTCTTCAGTGGCTTGCTTTTATTCATTTCATACCGCACTAAAGTCGTCCCAGCCGCGTTCTGCCGTGTGCTATAAATATCTCCGGATCCAGCCATCGTAGAGCAAAGCGGTTAAAAATCTCTCGATAACTTTTAGCGGGATTGAAAATAAAAAGAAACCGCATGCGTCTACGTGCCCTCTGTGTCGAGAAATCGCCGATTTCCTTAAGTATGGTTTTTTCCACTTTTTTTCGATTATTCAACATAAACGAACAATGCCGCCAAAACTTTTTCATCAAAGAGCCTATCCTATGTAAAATTTGGCGTAGATTTCAAAAATAGTATCGTTGATCCCAAAAAGTTAACCCCTACCCAAAAATTGTCAAAAATATACAAATTTTGCAAAATTATATACTAGGGGTTAAATTTTTTTGAAACACCGATACTATTTTTGAAATCTACACCAAATTTTACATAGGGTAGGCTACTTTTAATGAAAAAGTTTTTGCGGCATTGTTCATATATGTGGAATAATCTGAAAAAGTGTACCTTTTTAGTACATTTTTCGTACTTAAGGAAATCGGCGATTTCTCGACACAGAGGGCACGTAGACGCATGCGGTTTTTTTTATTTTCAATCCCGCTAAAAGTTATCGAGAGATTTTTAACCGCTATGCTCTACGATGGCTGGATCCGGATCCGGAGATATTTATAGCACACGGCAGAACGCGGCTGGGACGACTTTAGGTACAGTACTGTACGTAGCTGTGCTTTGAAAAGTTACTACGTATCTTTTGTGCATACGTAAAGCCTAAGCCTAAGCCTAAGCCTAAGCCTAAATCCAAAGTTCAGCTGTATGCAGTGGGGTATGTCTCTGCTTGTTCATTGCTCACGTATGAACGTCCTCCACCATTCCCCTTCTTCAGTGGCTTGCTTTTATTCATACCACACTACGTACAGTACTGTACGTAGCTGTGCTTTGAAGAGTTACTATCTTTTGTGCATACGTAAACCCTAAGCCTAGGCCTAAGCCTAGGCCTAAGCCTAAGCCTAAGCCTAAATCCAAAGTTCAGCTGTATGCAGTGGGGTATGTCTCTGCTTGTTCATTGCTCACGTATGAACGTCCTTCACCATTCCTCTTTTTCAGTGGCTTGCTTTTATTCATATCGCACTATGTACAGTACTGTACGTAGCTGTGCTTTGAAGAGTTACTATCTTTTGTGCATACGTAAAGCCTAAGCCTAAGCCTAAACCTAAGCCTAAGCCTAAATCCAAATCTGTATGCAGTGGGGTATGTCTCTGCTTGTTCATTGCTCACGTATGAACTAGTGATGTTTTAGTACTAAGACTAAGACTAAAATGTTTTAGTACTAAAGCAAGTTTGAGCTTTAGTACTAAGACTAAAACTAAGACTAAAATCAAGTCAGGTGGCTAAGACTATCTTTTGTGCATACGTAAAGCCTAAGCCTAGGCCTAAGCCTAAGCCTAAGCCTAAATCCAAAGTTCAGCTGTATGCAGTGGGGTATGTCTCTGCTTGTTCATTGCTCACGTATGAACGTCCTCCACCATTTCCCTTCTTCAGTGGCTTGCTTTTATTCATACCGCACTAGGTACAGTACTGTACGTAGCTGTGCTTTGAAGCGTTACTATCTTTTGTGCATACGTAAAGCCTAAGCCTAAGCTAAGCCTAAGCCTAAATCCAAAGTTCAGCTGTATGCAGTGGGGTATGTCTCTGCTTGTTCATTGCTCACGAATGAACGTCCTCCACCATTCCCCTTTTTCAGTGGCTTGCTTTTATTCATACCGCACTAGGTACAGTACTGTACGTAGCTGTGCTTTGAAGCTTTATTTACTGCTTTTGTGCATATGTAAAGCCTAAGCCTCAGCCTAAACCTAAGCCTAAGCCTAAGCCTAAGCCTAAGCCTAAGCCTAAATCCAAAGTTCAGCTGTATGCAGTGGGGTATGTCTCTGCTTGTTCTTTGCTCACGAATGAACGTCCTCCACCATTCCCCTTTTTCAGTGGCTTGCTTTTATTCATACCGCACTAGGTACAGTACTGTACGTAGCTGTGCTTTGAAGCGTTACTATCTTTTGTGCATACGTAAAGCCTAAGCCTAAGCTAAGCCTAAGCCTAAATCCAAAGTTCAGCTGTATGCAGTGGGGTATGTCTCTGCTTGTTCATTGCTCACGTATGAACGTGTGTAGCGCACTATATGTACTGTGACTGACTCACGTACATAATATTTTGCTTGCTCTTGACTTTATTTAGGATGCACATAACCGAATCGAGGCTGACTGGTCTGATCAGTGAAACTGGAAGGCAGCTAGAAGTGAGTCCATCCCACGTCATATCTTTGATTTTTCGGATAATTGAACATTTCGAACAACAAGTTTGCGTTTGTGCCATATCCATGCAGTTTGTGAACTGTACTACATGCACCTGCACTATACCTACATACGAAATAATATCCGAATCCAGGACTCTGAGCTGGACTGGACCTCTCGCTTTCCAAGCGAATGCCCTAACCATTGAACTGCCGCTGTACACCTGGATCTGGATGACAAATGTATTGTTATTGTTATAGCTGGAAACCCAATTATCAGCTCTGCTGGCGAAAAAGTTGGCAAAGTCACCAGTGGTTGTCCGTCGCCGTGTCTTAAGAAAAATGCCGCCATGGCCTACGTGTCAACTGAGCTGAGCAAGCTGGGCACTCAGCTGCACGTGGAGGTGAGTGCAAAGAATTCCGTCACCGTGGAAGTGAGCAAGATGCCTTTCGTTCCAACGCATTATTACACGGGAAAATAAGATTATAACTGTATATTATAATGTGCATAATTTATAGTGCGCTGCTGTCTGCTTATGGTTGTGAATGAATAGTACGTACGTGCATGCACTAAGATAAAATCGCTTGCCATGAGGCTTGTGGGGGTATTATTCAACATTTATGAATACTTTACTGCTTTGTATGTGCCATAAAATTTGTACTACTCGCATTGTGTCACATCATCCATGGAACAAATTTGTGTCATACGTCATACCATGCATGAGATAATGAGAATTACTAAATTTTATGTCATTCCACAGGTGTCGATAAACGCAATCATGAAACTAAATATCAGTCATATGGGGGAAAATTACGACTTGGTGGAACCCCAAAAAATAATGCAGCAATCCGTTGTTATCCATAATCACGAAATCGAGAACTTTTGCTTCTTCATTCACGCTTTCGGTGGTGGACACGTGGGTACTTTTCCCAGTTCAAAAGCAGGAGCCCTAAACGCTCTCCTTTCCTCATCTGTCAGCTCGTTCCACGCCGAATGCAGTGCCTGTGGTCTCAGGGCATGCCATACGCAATCTTCCCCTGGCTCAGTAGAAGTCTGGCCTGTGGTTTTCGTTGGTCGTGCATCAAGATTCTTTTTCTTGTCTTGGTCTGCATCTGCATTCACGTCTTTGAACTGGAAACTGATTCGTGGTCCGGTTGTGCTACTACTGGAGGCAGGCTGCGGATCCTTGTCTTTGAAGCTAAATTGAGGTGTTGAGCCCGTTGTCTTTTGTCCAGTTCCAAATGGGGCCAGCTGTGCCTTTGTGGAGACTATAGCACTGGGAGAAACGTCCATATCGCCATCATCAAGAAATGTGACAGTTCGAGCAGATGGAGGAATAACTGGAGGCTTCTGAAAAAAGAATTAACCGAAGATGTAAATTCGTTCTTTCTTGCCATATGAGTTTGCTCGATTCGTCCAAAATTATTTCGGTGCAAACTATTGTGCCAGAAAACTACCGAAACATCAAACTCACAAGTCCACCCAGAGACGGCGATTTATTTCGTTTACTGTGTGTCACAGTCGAGCACCTGGGTGAACTCGTGAATTTGATGTTTCGGCTGGTCGTGACCCGCCGGGGACAGCGCTGCAAATAGTAACAAATAAATATACCTGCTGTTCCATACTGACTGCCATTGCTGCTGCACGCTGTCTCGCCTGTTGCTGCTGCTGCACCTCAGGGCTGACCCAACGAAACCGAAAAGAACTTGCCGCTGTAGCCGATTGCTGCGGGGACAAAGCCTGCACCGCTCTTCGTCTAACTTCAGCCTCCTGTGGCTGCCGTCTTAACACTTGTTCAGCGCCTCTGCCAGGATGAAAGAACGAACCTCTAGGTGCTGGCTGCTGCTGTTGGAATTGGAAAGAAACCTGGCGTGGTCTGTCCTCGTTTGAAATTGACACCGAAACATTCGAGAATCCTCTGTCACGTTGCTGGTCGCTCCACATTGGTGATCCAAAGTTGGCAGGCTTTGATTGTCGTCGTGATCTGTCCGTGCCCACATAGTCATAGTCATCATTGGATGACCCGTACTGCTGATGGCTGAACCGGCACGTATCCCCGAATCGACAGTAACCGTCCAAGAAAAACTTGCACAAAGGTGGCGACGGCATTGTCGGTGATGGGTCGGTGGATCAACTTGTGAGCTTGATGCTTCAAGTTGCCTTGAAATGAAAAGCATGTACGAACGTAGGCTTGGATTCGTATTCTGGCTTTAGAAATATCACGGGATAAATGACCAATAAAGTCAATGCAAAGAATGTTGTAAGCTACGAAATTTTTATTCTTACGCTTTCATAATAATGTACGCTCATCGACCATTCCCCTTTTTCAGTGGCTTGCTTTTATTCATACCGCACTAGGTACAGTACTGCACGTAGCTGTGCTTTGAAGCGTTACTATCTTTTGTGCATACGTAAAGCCTAAGCCTAAGCCTAAGCCTAAATCCAAAGTTCAGCTGTATGCAGTGGGGTATGTCTCTGCTTGTTCATTGCTCTCGTATGAACGTCCTCCACCATTCCCCTTTTTCAGTGGCTTGCTTTTATTCATACCGCACTACGTACAGACTGTACGTAGCTGTGCTTTGAAGCGTTACTATCTTTTGTGCATAGTAAAGCCTAAGCCTAGGCCAAGCCAAGCCAGCGCCTAAAGCCTAAGCCTAAGCCTAAGCCTAAATCCAAAGTTCAGCTGTATGCAGTGGTGTATGTCTCTGCTTGTTCATTGCTCAGGTATGAACGTCCTCCACCATTCCCCTTTTTCAGTGGCTTGCTTTTATTCATACCGCACTAGGTACAGTACTGTACGATGTAGCTGTGCTCTAAAGAGTTACTATCTTTTGTGCATACGTAAAGCCTAAGCCTCGGCCTAAGCCTAAGCCTAAGCCTCTGCCTAAGCCTAAGCCTAAGCCTAAGCCTAAATCCAAAGTTCAGCTGTATGCAGTGGTGTATGTCTCGCTTGTTCATTGCTCACGTATGAACGTCCTCCACCATTCCCCTTTTTCAGTGGCTTGCTTTTATTCATACCGCACTAGGTACAGTACTGTACGTAGCTGTGCTTTGAAGCGTTACTATCTTTTGTGCATACGTAAAGCCTAAGCCTAAGCCTAAGCCTCAGCCTAAGCCTAAGCCTAAATCCAAAGTTCAGCTGTATGCAGTGGGGTATGTCTCTGCTTGTTCATTGCTCACGTATGAACGTCCTCCACCATTCCCCTTTTTCAGTGGCTTGCTTTTATTCATACCGCACTAGGTACAGTACTGTACGTAGCTGTGCTTTGAAGCGTTACTATCTTTTGTGCATACGTAAGCCTAAGCCTAAGCCTAAGCCTCAGCCTAAGCCTAAGCCTAAATCCAAAGTTCAGCTGTATGCAGTGGGGTATGTCTCTGCTTGTTCATTGCTCACGTATGAACGTCCTCCACCATTCCCCTTTTTCAGTGGCTTGCTTTTATTCATACCGCACTACTAATCATTTTTTTTTCTAGCTTCAGCAATGTTGAAGAGCGCTTCTCTGGAAATGCACCTTAGGTACCTACCTTTTTTATGGTCCAGCAGCCGTTTTCCAAACATATTGAGCCTTCCGCATTACGTTGCTGACCAGTTTAAAATTTAACCCCTCCTGTGTATGCTGAGATATGGCTGCTGGTAGGCCCAAATTGCCCCTCACGTGCCCACCACTTTTTTTCAAAAGTTCTTACCACCATTCTACTCCATTTTCTTCGCTGATTTCGGTTTGGGGCATGCCCCGTCGAAATTTTGATCAATACACCACAAAAATTGACGAAAATGATCAAATTAGCCAAAATTACCTCGTTTTCGACTATATCATGGCACTCGCCAGGTGGGATTAAAGCGACTGGCAACCCCAGCGGCAGTATGGTGCGCCCGCTCGCTGGCTTCTAAAGGCACCAGTGCTTTCCTTCGGGTCTGCACACCCCGACCAGTGGTCGCTGATGGCTGTTCGGCTTCGTGCCAGGCCCTTCCCTGGTTCGGGCCATTGTTGGTCGTGCCTTGTGGCACTGGACTGGCCCACCATAACGGGCGTTGTTAAAGGTTCGGAGGAGACTAGGTGGGTTTCACCTACAGCCGACCCTGTGGGGTACGGTCTCGCCAAAAAAAAAAAAAAAAAAAAAAAAAATATATCATGGCATAGTGATCAAAATTTCGAAGGGGCATGCCCCAAACCGAAATCAGCGAAGAAAATGGAGTAGAATGATGGTAAGAACTTTTGAAAAAAGTGGCGGGCACGTGAGGGGCAATTTGGGCCTACCAGCAGCCATATCTCAGCATACAGGAGGGGTTAAATTTTGAACTGGTCAGCAACGTAATGTGGAAGGCTCAATATGTTTGGAAGACGGCTGCTGGACCATAAAAAAGGTACCTAGGTGCATTTCCAGAGAAGCGCTCTTCAACACTGCTGAAGCTAGAAAAAAATGATTAGTAGGTACAGTACTGTACGTAGCTGTGCTTTGAAGCGTTACTATCTTTTGTGCATACGTAAAGCCTAAGCCTAAGCCTAAGCCTAAATCCAAAGTTCAGCTGTATGCAGTGGGGTATGTCTCTGCTTGTTCTTTGCTCACGAATGAACGTCCTCCACCATTCCCCTATTTCAGTGGCTTGCTTTTATTCATACCGCACTAGGTACAGTACTGTACGTAGCTGTGCTTTGAAGCGTTACTATCTTTTGTGCATACGTAAAGCCTAAGCCAAAGCCTAAGCCTAAATCCAAAGTTCAGCTGTATGCAGTGGGGTATGTCTCTGCTTGTTCTTTGCTCACGAATGAACGTCCTCCACCATTCCCCTATTTCAGTGGCTTGCTTTTATTCATACCGCACTAGGTACAGTACTGTACGTAGCTGTGCTTTGAAGCGTTACTATCTTTTGTGCATACGTAAAGCCTAAGCCAAAGCCTAAGCCTAAATCCAAAGTTCAGCTGTATGCAGTGGGGTATGTCTCTGCTTGTTCTTTGCTCACGAATGAACGTCCTCCACCATTCCCCTATTTCAGTGGCTTGCTTTTATTCATACCGCACTAGGTACAGTACTGTACGTAGCTGTGCTTTGAAGCGTTACTATCTTTTATGCATACGTAAAGCCTAAGCCTAAGCCTAAATCCAAAGTTCAGCTGTATGCAGTGGGGTATGTCTCTGCTTGTTCTTTGCTCACGAATGAACGTCCTCCACCATTCCCCTTTTTCAGTGGCTTGCTTTTATTCATACCGCACTGGGTACAGTACTGTGCGTAGCTGTGCTTTGAAGCGTTACTATCTTTTGTGCATACGTAAAGCCTAAGCCTAAGCCTAAGCCTAAGCCTAAGCCTAAATCCAAAGTTCAGCTGTATGCAGTGGGGTATGTCTCTGCTTGTTCTTTGCTCACGAATGAACGTCCTCCACCATTCCCCTTTTTCAGTGGCTTGCTTTTATTCATACCGCACTAGGTACAGTACTGTACATACGTAGCTGTGCTTTGAAGCGTTACCATCTTTTGTGCATACGTAAAGCCTAAGCCTAAGCTAAGCCTAAGCCTAAATCCAAAGTTCAGCTGTATGCAGTGGGGTATGTCTCTGCTTGTTCTTTGCTCACGAATGAACGTCCTCCACCATTCCCCTTTTTCAGTGGCTTGCTTTTATTCATACCGCACCAGGTACAGTACTGTACGTAGCTGTGCTTTGAAGCGTTATTTACTGCTTTTGTGCATATGTAAAGCCTAAGCCTAAGCCTAAACCTAAGCCTAAGCCTAAGCCTAAGCCTAAGCCTAAATCCAAAGTTCAGCTGTATGCAGTGGGGTATGTCTCTGCTTGTTCTTTGCTCACGAATGAACGTCCTCCACCATTCCCCTTTTTCAGTGGCTTGCTTTTATTCATACCGCACTAGGTACAGTACTGTACGTAGCTGTGCTTTGAAGCGTTACTATCTTTTGTGCATACGTAAAGCCTAAGCCTAAGCCTAAATCCAAAGTTCAGCTGTATGCAGTGGGGTATGTCTCTGCTTGTTCTTTGCTCACGAATGAACGTCCTCCACCATTCCCCTTTTTCAGTGGCTTGCTTTTATTCATACCGCACTAGGTACAGTACTGTACGTAGCTGTGCTTTGAAGCGTTACTATCTTTTGTGCATACGTAAAGCCTAAGCCTAAATCCAAAGTTCAGCTGTATGCAGTGGGGTATGTCTCTGCTTGTTCTTTGCTCACGTATGAACGTGTGTAGCGCACCATATGTACTGTGACTGACTCACGTACATAATATTTTGCTTGCTCTTGACTTTATTTAGGATGCACATAACCGAATCGAGGCTGACTGGTCTGATCAGTGAAACTGGAAGGCAGCTAGAAGTGAGTCCATCCCACGTCATATCTTTGATTTTTCGGATAATTGAAAATTTCGAACAACAAGTTTGCGTTTGTGCCATATCCATGCAGTTTTGTGAACTGTACTACATGCACCTGCACTATACCTACATCCGAAATAATATCCGAATCCAGGACTCTGAGCTGGACTGGACCTCTCGCTTTCCAAGCGAATGCCCTAACCATTGAACTGCCGCTGTACACCTGGATCTGGATGACAAATGTATTGTTATTGTTATAGCTGGAAACCCAATTCTCAGCTCTGCTGGCGAAAAAGTTGGCAAAGTCACAAGTGGTTGTCCGTCGCCGTGT
The DNA here is from genome assembly GCA_030247985.1 of Epsilonema sp. ZAB3_2. Classification (NCBI taxonomy): domain Eukaryota; kingdom Metazoa; phylum Nematoda; class Chromadorea; order Desmodorida; family Epsilonematidae; genus Epsilonema; species Epsilonema sp. ZAB3_2. The sequence continues at coordinate 17,210 of JASAMW010006511.1, forward strand.
CTTAAGAAAAATGTCGCCATGGCCTACGTGTCAACTGAGCTGAGCAGCTGGGCACTCAGCTGCACGTGGAGGTGAGTGCAAAGAATTCCGTCACCGTGGAAGTGAGCAAGATGCCTTTCGTTCCAACGCATTATTACACGGGAAAAAAAGATTATAACTGTATATTATAATGTGTATAATTTATAGTGCGCTGCTGTCTGCTTATGGTTGTGAATGAATAGTACGTACGTACATGCACTAAAATAAAATCGCTTGCCATGAGGCTTGTGGGGGTATTATTATTCAACATTTATGAATACTTTACTGCTTTGTATGTGCCATAAAATTTGTACTACTCGCATTGTGTCACATCATCCATGGAACAAATTTTTGTCATACGTCATACCATGCATGAGATAATGAGAATTACTAAATTTTATGTCATTCCACAGGTGTCAATAAACGCAATCGTGAAACTAAATATCAGTCATATGGGGGAAAATTACGACTTGGTGGAACCCCAAAAAATAATGCAGCAATCCGTTGTTATCCATAATCACGAAATCGAGAACTTTTGCTTCTTCATTCACGCTTTCGGTGGTGGACACGTGGGTACTTTTCCCAGTTCAAAAGCAGGAGCCCTAAACGCTCGCATTTCCTCATCTGTCAGCTCGTTCCACGCCGAATGCAGTGCCTTTGGTCTCAGGGTACGCCATACGCAATCTTCTCCTGGCTCAACAGAAGCCTGGCCTGTGGTTTTCGTTAGTCGTGCATCAAGATTCTTTTTCTTATCTTGCTCTGCATCTGCATTCACGTCTTTGAACTGGAAACTGATTCGAGGTCCAGTTGTTGTGCTACTACTAGAGGCAGAGGCAGGCTGCGGATCCTTGTCTTTGAAGCTAAACTGAGGTGTTGAGCCCGTTGTCTTTTGTCCAGTTCCAAATGGGGCCACCTGTTGCTTCGCGGAGACATTAGCAATGGGAGAAACGTCCCTATCGCCATCATCAAGAAATGTGACAGTTCGAACAGATGGAGGAATAACGGGAGGCTTCTGAAAATGAATTAACCGAAGATGAAAAGTTGTTTCTTTTCTTGCCTTATGAGTCTGCTCGATGTTGTCCAAAATTATTTCGGTGCAACACTATCGTGCCAGAATAATTACCGAAACACCAAACTCACAAGTCCACCCAGAGACGACGATTTATTTCGTTTGCTGTGAGTCATAGTCGAGCACCTGGGTGAACTCGTGACTTTGATGTTTCGGCTGGTCGTGACCCGCCGGGGACAACGCTGCAAATAGTAACAAATAAATATACCTGCTGTTCCATACTGACTGCCATTGCTGCTGTACGCTGTCTCGCCTGTTGCTGCTGCTGCTGCACCTCAGGGCTGACCCAACGAAACCGAAAAGAACTTGCCGCTGTAGCCGATTGCTGCGGGGACAAAACCTGCACCGCTCTTCGTCTAACTTCAGCCTCCTGTGGCTGCGGTCTTAACACTTGTTCAGCGCCTCTGCCAGGGTGAAAGAACGAACCTCTAGGTGCTGGCTGCTGCTGTTGGAATTGGAAAGAAACCTGGCGTGGTCTGTCCTCGTTTGAAATTGACACCGAAACATTCGAGAATCCTCTGTCACGTTGCTGGTCGCTCCACATTGGTGATCCAAAGTTGGCGGGCTTTGATTGTCGTTGTCGTGGTCTGTCCGTGTCCACATAGTCATAGTCATCATAGGATGACCGGTACTGCTGATGGCTGAACCGGCACGCATCCCCGAATCGACAATAACCGTCCAAGAAAAACTTGCACAAAGGAGGCGACGGCATTGTCGGTGATGGGTGGATCAACTTGTGAGCTTGATGCTTCAAGTTTCCTTGAAGTAAAAAGCATGTAAGTAGGCTTGGATACGTAAACTGGCTTTAGAAATATCACAGGATAAATGACCAACAAAGTCAATGCAAAGAATGTAAGCTACGAAATTTTTATTCTTACGTTTCATAATAATCTTCGCTCACCCACACAATAGACACCGAATTGTACGTACGTAGCTCTAACGGGGACATAATCTCTGGCAAAAGAGGTAACAAGACAGTTCACAAACTTGGTCGGAAATACTAAGTTTTCTCGATTCTTCAGATAACCAACCTACGCTACCTGTTAGGAAAACTATTATCTGGGGGCTAAATACAACAGTATAAGTATATGCAATAGTAGCATACGTATAATCCTACCAAGAATATATAATGATTGAAAGTATTCGTATTATAGCAATAAATGCGTCACACGCACATAATGAGAAAATGCTAATGCTAAGCTAGTACAGCACAGCAGCGGGCAGATTGTTGAAGCAAGATATTGGGAAAAACAGTACGTGGGACGCACAAACGAATGCACAATATCCACTAGTTGCGTTATCGCACGGCGTGGCCGCATTTCCGTTGAACTTTTCATATCGACGCCAATGTCTTACGGTCAATTGAAACATCAAAGTCACGAGTTCACCGCTTCACCCACACTCCCGCAACACAGTCAGTTGGACTGACGACGAATTTTACTGTGTTATGGGAGCCCGGGTAAACTCGTGACTTTGATGTTTTCGCTGGTTATCAGATCGAAATGGTCCGTGCCAGTATGAATAAAAAAGTTTAAACAAAAGGAGCGAGCATACGACGACACCCTGTAAGAACGCAATTAGTGGATACCATATTTTTTAAACATTTTGTTTAATTCTGAGTATTACAGCGCGAAATTTGAACGTTTGTATCGCAAGACATCTCTTGACTCACCATTAGCAGCAAGGATAAAGCATTCACGCAGTACCAAGAGAGTGCGACATAGTAAGATATAATTCTGATGCTTAGGTTCTAGCAGCAACCGTACATTTGAGCAAGCCACATGCACATCATTCATTGTCCAAAAACGAAATGCAAGACACTGCAAACACGTAGTGAGCGCCATGACATATTGTGTGTAAATTTGCGATAGTGTACAAACAACGCCTTAGTGTACAAACGCTATATTCATACCAAGATAAACTACAGTGCTATAAAATTGTGTGTGCAGGTGCGTTGAAGTACAAACGAATACAGGTAGATAGATATGGTATTTGCGGGGTAAAATGAAACACGCTCAAGAGCTAGAGTATGTGTCTCATATTACCCCATATGATACACCAGTATACCGTATTTACCGGTGCATAGCCCCATGGGGGTATGCAAAAATTGAGAGGTCCCATATGGGGGGTATGCATAGGGGGGGGTTATGCATGTGGGGGGGGGGGGGGGGGGGTTATGCATGGGGCATTTTTTATGTTTTTGAGATAGTGTGCATAGGCATATTTTTTAGGCCAAAAGCACGTGTTTTAGGGCATAATTGAGGTCAAAAACACGGCTATTCTAGTACAATACACCCCAAAAGCAGGCTTATAGGCATCTTAGCTTGGTGTGGGAGTGGTTATGGGTACTATATGACCAGCTTACATAGGTAGGTTCAGGATTGTATAGTACATATGGGGTTTAGTATGCATAGGGGGGGGGGGGGTTATGCATTGGGCATTTTTTTTATGTTTTGCCAATATGAGGGGCTGCATCTGGGGGGGTTATGCATTTTGGGGGGGCTACCGGTAAATACGGTATACAACCATGCGAGCGCGAAAGTGCAACAAAAATACACCAAGAATACACAAAGAAAGGAAGGAACACGATGGACGCCTTTAAACTGCGAGAGGCTTCTCAGTCCAGCTAGTATGCGTTCGAGCTGCGATTCCCAGGTCTCTGAGTCGTTTGAGCACCGGACGATAAATCTTCTTGGTCATCGGGGAGAACCATACCTCGCTTCTGAATCTCACCTGAAACCACACAAGCAAAAGCATATACGTACCTTTTATTCGTATGTACTGCCTCTCAAGGATGTATGTATGTATGTATGTATGTATGTATGTATGTATGTATGTATGTATGTATGTATGTATGTATGTATGTATGTATGTATGTATGTATGTATGTATTATGTATTATGTATGTTTATGTATGTATGTATGTATGTATGTACAAAGTGTATGCGCCACGCAAACCTATAGTATTATTTGGTCACTGATAGCAGCCGTGGAACCGCAACGCATTTCGCCATTCGCGGTATGTACCTTTTTCTTTGCCATAATTCACCAGGTCCACGTGGTGAATCTGCTGCACACTTGGAGCGTCTTTCCGCCGCCCATTACACAATCTAATCATTCCTGTCCCTACCTGATGTCCATCGGACAGCCTGCTAGTGACGTCGTGCCTGAGAATCACCAGATCCCTCTCCACCGGTTCATAGGCCAGTCGCTTCGACAGATAATCCACCAGCGTGTCCAACGGACAGTGCTTCTTCTCCCACGATATTCTCTTCCGAGAGGAAGCCCAACCTACGATTAAAGAAAAAAGCATACTTGCTTTCATCAAAATAAAAAGTATGATAGTTCGGAGGAATTAAGGCAAGGTTTCCCTGGTGTGTGCATTGTTCTTGGACTCCCTCAAAATTTCGCATTTCCTATTCGGTTCTTAAATAAGTACTACAACACATGGGGAATCGAATGCAAAAAACCGCATCTCAAAATTCGCCCTCGTTGACGAGTTATAGATGCGCTATCCCTCCTGTCTTATTTTAAGGCGAAAATTACATATAATGCATTCTTTTTAGGTTCCAGTGGACGCAGCCTGCTGATTTTTTTTGTACTCTCATACCCCCTATGGGACCCTACCTGCAGGGAATTTTTTAGCCTTCTAGCACTCTTCACACTGGAGTTATGGCTTTTTACAGTCTATTTCCATACAAACTGGGGCTAGATTTTTTTAGGTTATATGCCTATTTGCTATTAGATACAGTACCTGCCGCTCTGGAAATTTCTATCCCTTTAGGTAACCCATTATAGTTTTCGAAAATACAAAAAAGAAAAAATTCGGTAGAGTGGTCCATGAAAGAGAACTGTCTTCTTGAATAGTGAAAATTTCTGGTATATAAATTTTCCCTCCTTTTTCTATTATTCAAGATAAATGAGCAATACCTCTGGAGCTTCTTCCTAAAAAGTATCCTATCTTATGTAGAATTTATGTAGATTTCAAAAATAAAATCAGTTTTTCAAAAAAATTTATCCCCTATTTTTTTTTTTTTTTTTTTTTTTTTTTTTTTTTTTTTTTTTTTTTTTTTTTTTTTTTTTTTTTTTTTTTTTTTTTTTTTTTTTTTTTTTTTTTTTTTTTTTTTTTTTTTTTTTTTTTTTTTTTTTTTTTTTTTTTTTTTTTTTTTTTTTTTTTTTTTTTTTTTTTTTTTTTTTTTTTTTTTTTTTTATTTTTTTTTTTTTTTTTTTTTTTTTTTTTTTTTTTTTTTTTTTTTTTTTTTTTTTTTTTTTTTTTTTTTTTTGTTTTTTTTTTTTTTTTTTTTTTTTTTTTTTTTTTTTTTTTTTTTATTTTTATTTTTTTGTTTTTTTTTTTTTTTTTTTTTTTTTTTTTTTTTTTTTTTTTTTTTTTTTTTTTTTTTTTTTTTTTTTTTTTTTTTTTTTTTTTTTTTTTTTTTTTTTTTTTTTTTTTTGTTTTTTTTTTTTTTTTTTTTTTTTTTTTTTTTTTTTTTTTTTTTTTTTTTTTTTTTTTTTTTTTTTTTTTTTTTTTTTTTTTTTTTTTTTTTTTTTTTTTTTTTTTTTTTTTTTTTTTATTTTTTTTTTTTTTTTTTTTTTTTTTTTTTTTTTTTTTTTTTTTTTTTTTTTTTTTTTTTTTTTTTTTTTTTTTTTTTTTTTTTTTTTTTTTTTTTTTTGTTTTTATTTTTTTTTTTTTTTTTTTTATAAAAATAAAAAAAAAAAAAAAAAAAAAAAAAATAAATTTAATTTGTTCCAAGAGGTAATTTGAGTAATTTGGGTAGAAGGTCTATATTTGAGTAATTTGGACAAGCCCACTTTATTGTTAGTACTTCCAGTTTAGAAAGGAGAAAAATTGTGATCGTGGTTTCATAAAAATGCTGATAGCGCGCTTACTCTTCGAGAGTTTGGAACTCCAGCGAGTCTTGTCCTCCAAACTTCTGGCCAATTTCATGTTTTAGGACTCTCCTCGAAAATATCCTCCTTTTCCCCGACAAGGCTAGCGATCAGTTGCTTCTAAACATGCACAGTATGTATCAACAAACAGTCCAGCTCCATACACGATAGCGCTCAATCGATCCGTATTCCGGAACAACGTACGTACGTACCCCACAATCTAGCCCAGATGTGGATTGAGTTGGTATGCGGCTCAGTGCTCAGCAATCCAACTTCCTTGAACGCCTTTATCGGTTTTTCAAAGCCCTATAAAACATACACAACCTGGCTGGCACCATACATCATGCATACATACATACATACATACATACATACATACATACATACATACATACATACATACATACATACAGGTGCTTTTTCTCCTGGTGGATTTTGAATCCCAATTTCACCAGGTTACCCTATCTGCGCCGATTTCAGGGTAATCTGGTGAAATTGCGAATCCAAACTCCACCAGGAGAAGAAAAAATACCCTGTACATACATGCACATACATGCATATCCAGTAAGTAACGCATCCAATCCACCCAACCTTATATCGGAGCGTTCCCCTGAGCACCGTGTGCGCCTCTTCGATGCCGTAGAGCTTGGCGTAGACGGTGGGAGTCCCTGTTGGGGTATGCGATGAGATTGAATCCGGGCATGAAGGAGATGGGCACCACCTGATCCAGGGCGGCGGCACCCGTGCCCGAATCCACCACCCGACCCGATCTCCAGGTACTTGGCCGGGTTCAACAGGGCCAGCAGCACGCCGCGGGGACTCCAGCTAGAAAGAGAAGCTAGACTAGAAGCAAGACTCCAGCTCCAGTCGGGTACTGTGGGGTAAACCCGGCCACCTACGCTCCTTTGAACTTGCCGTTTCAGCAAATGATCGAACGAACCAAATGGCACATTTGAAAGAGGAGGAATCTCAAGGAAGAGGAGAAGAAGCAAGAAAGAGGAGAATTCAGGGACTCCAGCTGATAGAAAAGAAAAAGGTAACAGGGTACTGTCGGGTAAACTGGTTCACATAGAGCTCCTGTGAACGTGTTGTTTCAGCAAATGATTGAACAATATTTGGCATTTAGCTCATTCGAAAAAAGAGGAGAGAATCGATTGACAAAATATTGGTCCAGCTGACAGAAAAAAGGTAGGTAGGGTACTGTGGGGTAAATGCGGTCACCTAAGCTCCTGTGATCTTGCTGTCTCAGCAAGTGATGATCCAAATATAGTCTGGCCAGTAAGAGTTCGCTGAGGGATTCAAGTCGCATTGCGTCAAATAGATTCACAAATGCGGATTTCCGGTCCTGCGTCGTGTTCTCCTAGTCTGCAGGAGTACATGCAAACTACCCAGGACGACTTGATTCACGTAGCGAACTCTCTCTGGCCAGACGATAGCACATTTGAAAGAGGAGAGTTCAAGGAATCGAATTGACATAATACTTGTCTCAATCGGTCCATTGGTTGCTGAGATACGCATGCAGCCCTGAAACTTGACCGGATTTTCCCATGGCCGAGTTTACCCCATGGCACCTAAGTTACAGTGTACTCGATACTTGCGTGATAATTCCTGAGTGGTCGCGAGGTGGCCCCGGGTCATATACCCAGCCGAAACATCAAAGTCACAAGATCAGCCAGGCTGCTCCTATTGCATTAAAGCAACGCAAGTAGCGAATAACCTGCTTGCTTACTTGAACTTGTATCTGAGAGGATTGGGAATTCTCCGGAGCAGGCAGACCACCGCAGTAGGACACAAATGATAGCACCTGCAACAAACAAAACCCCATCTCGATGCAAACATGATGCATCTCCTTCTACGCGTAACGTCACACGCATACGAAACGTGGGTTGTACGTACTGTACGTATATCACACAGTAGCGTGTACAATAAATACAATTCGCAATTCGTACGATCGCAATTTGCCATGGTATGAGATTAGCAGCTCCACCAAATTGTAGGATTTTCCGCAAGGTGGTAAACTGAATATGCTACATTTCTGAAGATATTCTGTATGGTGGCAAACCGAACATGCTACATTTCTGAAGATATTTTGTATGGTGGCAAACCGAACATGCTCTATTTTTCTTGAAGATATTTTGCATCGCGGTAAATCGAGTAAGTCAAATGTGTGAATATTTTTCGTGTGCTGGGAATCCGAAGAAGCCAAATGTTCGTTGGTAATGTCGGGTTCTCCCTAATCTAGCCACTGAAACCTACGGACCGGGTAGTTTTACTGACGGTAGACTACATAAACCAACTGCTGTTCCACCAATAGCTGTTTTACTTAGATGCCTGCAACTCAACGAGCGAACTTTTGGTTTAACCTGTACGTTTTCTAAGATTGAATAAACCAAATGCTGTTTAACCTGTACCTGTTTCACGAGACTGCCTGGTACTGACTAGAGGTCTCGTCACAAACGCATGTAAAACGCAATAAGCAAAATTCGGATTTAACCTGTATATTTTCTAACACTGAATAAACCAAATGCTGTTTAACCTGTTTGTGTTTCACGAGACTGCCTGGTACTGAGTGGAGGTCTCCTCATTTCAACATGTAAAACTGAACGCTCCAATGGTAAATTTAGCGATACTCCGTTTGCACAATTGAGCGAATGCGCGCGAGGTTTCAGTGCCATGTTCACGGGCAACCTGAACATGCCAAGTCGGTGGTTTCCCAATCGCTATTTACCAAAGTTTTACGCGCTGCAGCATGTTTTCCGTGCAACGCGCATGGCAAAGTATGTATACACTAAACGATGTTAGTGATTCTGCATCGCCTATGAAACTGCGCCAATACGAAGGCTGCCTATTTCGCGAGTGGAAAACTCAGTTTACCAAGCGCGAAAACCTGTATCGGTGTAACTCCTCGTAAATGCGCGGTCTACTATGACTTGCTGCGCAGCGAGTGGCATTTTGAGTCTGCCAATCGCGTGAAATATTGGACTCTATATCATAGGGTTTAAGTTGAGAGCGTGCTGTGTGCACTTATTGATTTTCCCCAGCTAAGTACACGTACGTCGCGCCACGTCCATGAATGACAAGACGTGACGCACTTCAATGTACGTACATTTATCGCTGCTTGTGGCAACCCCATACTACCCTACTTCATCGCATTTTTCACCTTTCCTCTCTCTCTCATGAATCTGATCGATCACCTCCATCGCCAACATATGATCAATGCCCGGATCCAAGCCACACTCGTTCATTACCGTGATACCCGCATCCAATGCCCTACAACAAAACAACACGAAATACCCGAATGATAAATGTCGGGCAATTACTGGTACCTTACCAACTTACCCTACGCTACCCAACAAACATTTATGCCTGATTCAGTTCCGCCAATTTCGGCACGATAAAACTTGTCCCAACTTGGCCCAAATTACCCCGCCACGCTTCCCAACACTTACGCCTGATTCAGTTCCGCCAATTTATTTCGGTAGGCCCAACTTTCCCCACGCTACCCCCAACACTTACGCCTGATTCAGTTCCGCCAGTTTCGGCAGGAGGTAGCTGGTGGTGACCATGTGCGTTCTCCTGGCGATGCACATCCTCGCGACGGTGGGGTGGAGGTCGTAGGGCAGGAGGGAGATGACCAGATCGTGCGAGTCGACCAGCTGTTCCACGTCGGCCGCCTGTTTCGCGATGTCCAGAACTACCCCGTCCACACCCTCGTAGGCCGACAGCACGCGAGAGATGTCTTCTTGC
>JASAMW010006512.1:0-52500 GCA_030247985.1 Epsilonema sp. ZAB3_2
ATGTACATGCATGCAACGACCTTGCTGCGATCTACAAAATAAACACCTTGCAGAAAAGCGGGACACGTTTGCCCAAACAGCCAAATGAATAGAAACAATAAAACCGATTTATATGAATTGTGAATACTCCCCTCATTCATCAACTCTTTTCTCGGTCATTGCAGGAAGCCGAATTCCGTGGGAGGGACCCTACTCTGTCATTCATAGCCCACTTGTAATTATTAGAGAATAAATTATGAGGCCTAATGCGAACTTTGTAAGGGGGAGACACAAAAACTACATTAGCGCGTGGTACATCTCATATTATCTCAGAACTTTTCAGGCAGCAGCAAAATGAGTGACATGTGAAAACCAAAGCTGTTTGCAGCGGCGCAATACTCTACAGTACAGTAAGAGCTAGCCGCCTCCTACCGTGCTCTCCTATTCGCGTCCTATCCCACAACACATATACGTACGTACTTACGTATGACTATAAACTGTAGCAGCACGCCGTGGCTAGTCGAGATGGAAATCTACATGTAAGTTTATGTGCTGAATGAAGCTGTCCGCTGTGCCGTGTTTTACAGCTTCACAGCAAGCAATCAACTAGAATTTTTATTAGCAAACGCAAGGCATGATGGAATAGTCCCTCAGCGCGGTTGTCAGTTTGGTCCCCGCGCCGCCATACATTTTCCATCTTGGAAAGTATTATAGCAACGATGGATAGTTATTATGAATGGAGCCGGGCAAAAAAGGGCGGAAAGCTTTTTGTGTGGCCTTGAGGAGTGAAAGTCATCTTGTTTTTTTAGTATTTTACCATGAAACACGCTACCGTACCAATGCGACCGCGAACAATGTACCTCACAATGTGCGACTACATGCAGTTTTGGAATTGGGAGTACTGTAATACAATCGGTCCATTTTACCATATTTTTGGGTGTACAACTCCTCGATGTACATAATACCCCCCTCCCCCCACCTTAATTTACTCCCTCCTCGATTTTCGAAATAAATATCTACCTACCTACTTACCTGCTATCGTGTACTAGAATAACCGTGTTTTGACCTCAATTATGCCCTAAAACACGTGCTTTTGACCTAAAAAATATGCCTCTGCGCACCTCTCAAAAACATAAAAAATGCCCCATGCATAACCCCCCCCCCCCCCCCAATGCATAACCCCCCCTATGCATACCCCCATATGGGACCTCTCAATTTTTGCATACCCCCATGGGGCTATGCACCGGTAAATACGGTAAATAAGATGTGATGATAGATCTCATTCTAGGTGTGCGCCACCGCCAGTAAGGGGATCAATTTTGTGCCAACAGCAGCTGGGCAATCATTATTTTGTAAGAATGCTTTTACGTGCATTATGTGCAGTAACGTATTTCACACAATGCCAAGTTTTATGGTGCCAAGCCAACAGTGTACGGTATGCTTTTGTAGTGGAAGCCATTGCAGCTTTTGGAAGATCATGTTGAGTCTAAAATAATAAATTTTATTTTTTAGGTTGCAACAGTAGGCTGGCCACGGGTGGGCGGCCGGGCGGGAATCAATCGACTCTGTCCCTGTTCCTCTTCTCAACCAACAGCTGCTGGACCAATCATTGTAAGCATTTTGTTCTACTTAAATGTATGATACTGTAAAACAGTAGGTTAGGTACCAAGCTGACCACGAAATAAACCAAACAAAAAATGCGAACCGCGGATAAAGGGGATCTTCGTAAAATACGCCACGCAAAATCACCCCCCCCCCCTCAGGATGTTAGACATGTACCCAGAGTGACACAGCGTTTTTTCGCGCTTGTGCGTCACGTCACATCGCCTTCCCCAGCCCCCTTTTTTTGCGTGACGTAACGTAAGCTCCTTTTTGTCAATTTAGCGTTGTAGTAAATACCGTACTTTGGGTGTATAGCTCCTGGGCTATATGTAAAGATAGGAGGGGGTAAGGGGTATGGGATGGGTGCCTATTTTTTTTAGGCAATGCCGGTTGTTTTTTTAGGAGGCCAAACGAAACAGGGTTATTCTAGCACACGATAGCAGGTAAGTAGGTAGGTAGATATTTATTTCGAAAATCGAGGAGGGAGTAAATTAAGGTGGGGGGAGGGGGGTATTATGTACATCGAGGAGTTGTACACCCAAAAATATGGTAAAATGGACCGATTGTATTACAGTACTCCCAATTACAAAACTGCATGTAGTCGCACACTATAAGGTACATTATTCGCAGTCACATTGGTACGGTAGCATGTTTCATGGTAAAATACTAAAAAAACAAGATCACTTTCACTATCAAGGCCACACAAAAAGCTTTCCGCCCTTTTTTGCCCGGCTCCATTCATAATAACTATCCATCGTTGCTATAATACTTTCCAAGATGGAAAATGTATGGGGGCGCGGGGACCAAACTGACAACCGCGCTAAGGACTATTCCATCATGCCTTGCGTTTGCTAATAAAAATTCTAGTTGATTGCTTGCTGTTGAAGCTGTAAAACACGGCACAGCAGACAGCTTCATTCAGCACATAAACTTACATGTAAATTTCCATCTCGACTAGCCACAGCATACTATTACAGTTTATAGTCATACGTAGGTACGTACGTATATGTGTTGTGGAATAAAACACGATGAGAGCACGGTAGGAAGCAGCTAGCTATACTGTACTGTAGAGTATTGCGCCGCTGCAAACAGCTTTAGCTTTAGCATGTCACTCATTTTCCTGCTGCCTGAACCGATAAAAATAATATGATGTACCACGCACTAATGTAATTTGTATGTCTCCCTTACAAAGTTGGCAGTAGGCCCTATAATTTATACTCTAATAGTAGAGTGTACAATGAATGACAGTGTGCGTTCCCTCAGCGGAATTAACTTCTGCAATGACCGAGAAACTGATGATGAAGGAATAAAAAGTATTCGCGATTGGTATGAATGGGTTTCTGTTTCTATTCATTTGGCTGTTTGGCAAAGCGTGTCGTTTCAGGCAAGGTGCTTATTGTGTGATCGCAGGCAAGGATCGTTGCATGCATGGGTTACCAGTCAAAGTTGAAAGAACAAACAAGAAAAGCGCTGACACTCAAGGGCCCAAACAGTCCAACTCCAAACCAGTGTTTTGCTACCAGAGTCAAAAACACGAATAACCTGAATAGTAGGTTGTGGTCAAGTCCAATCAAGCGAAGCGGCATAAACACACAAGTGAAGAACGCGCGCAACAAAGCACAACGGTAGTAGTATGTACATTGCAAGAATAGAGACGATGCCAATATGAACATGACAGACAGACACGACAGAATGAACATTAGTAGTATTAGTATTAGTATTAGACACGAGCATTAGTATTAGCATTAGCATTAGTAATAATGCATCACTAATGCATCACTAACAGTTACTAATAGCTAATGCATCACTAACAGCATCACTAAGCATAATGCATAGTATAATACAGTAGCAAGTGAAAGTAGCACAATGACCGTAGCCAAATAGTAAGTCGCAACAGCAAGGTACCATGAAACAGTGGCGAAATAGCCACGTACCGCAAAACACACTACTAAACGTACTTACACGTGTACGAATCAAACAGCTTCGTCAGATCTACGTACTATGTATGTATGTACTTCCTGAATGTAGCTTATACGTAGCTTCTTCTAGCCGGTTCTTCTGGTGCCTGTAAATAGAAACACACGCACATACATGTACAGTAAATACAGTAAGCGCACATACAGAATTGGCTATAGGCCGAGCTTTTTGCCCACTGCAAGCTTTTTGCTCTTGGCCCTTTTCGCATAGCGCTGTACGGAGGAAGCGTCGGATGCCCACAAGCCTAATTCTTTCAAGTCCGCTGGGTCGACCCCATTATTTATCGCCTCCGACGCACTTCCCGCCCGGAATGAGTGTGGGGTAATCGGTGGCAGATTGGACGATTTTAGGGCCGCCTTCAGTGATTCACGGTACGATGTTTTTGAGAGTGGCTTTTTCTGACAAGTCAGCATGGGGAAAGTCCTCCAGGCTTTTGCCAACCGCGCCTGAGTTAAGCCACTTGGTCAAAAACTCGACTGGGCAGAGGCTCGTGGATTGAGCCTTGGGGATAAACTTCCAGTTGCCTTCTCTAAACTGGTCCGTTTTCGCTTTTGGCAGGAACAGCTGGATATGATCGCCTAGCACCTGGACGTGACGCTGTCTCAGGTCGATGATATCATCCAGCCTTAGGCAACCCCCAAAGAGAAGTAGGGACATGGTGAGCAAGCACAAGTTTTTCAGGGAGTACCCATGTACCCATGTATTGTACCACCCATGTATTGTACCTCTCCTCGCCATTTTCCTGCCCTTCCTCTCCGACTTCTTCTTTGTCTTCACCTCTTCTTTCGCCTCCAGCTGCCATGTGCACCTTCCTCAGATGATCAATCAACGCATCAGCATCATCAAACAGCTCATCGCACACGCGAAATGTGCACGGATACTTTGTCGTACCAGTCCGCACTTCTTCCATCCGCTTTTCCAACCACCCAACTCTCTTCACACTGCTCACACCTCTCAAAGCTTCCCTTCCAGAGATGCGATGTGGTGCAGCTGGCACACCACTGGAAGAATCTTCATCGTTTTGGATAGGCTCCGCTTCTTCCCCAACCACAAAAACTTCCACGCCAAATCCGGGAGAATCGGACGCCGAAAGCTTCTCCATATTTTCTTCAGCCCCATCGCGCACTTGGATACACAGGATTCCAGCCGTAGATGGCGAGCAATGGGTAGAAATGTCCATCAATCCATCTCGATACTCTTCCAGAAAAGCCAACGTTTTGCGTTTTCGACATCCACGCTTCGTTTCCCAGTGAGCCAACTGCACGACCTTGGACAGAGCAAGGCTAATGCTTTCCATTGCTGCATCTTTCACTGGTGGCACAGGCTAGAAAATGCCCGTTCCACATCCAATGGGTTTCTGTATGAATGGGTTTCTGTTTCTATTCATTTGGCTGTTTGGCAAAGCGTGTCGTTTCGGGCAAGGTGCTTATCGTGTGATCGCAGGCAAGGATCGTTGCATGCATGGGTACCAGTCAAAGTTGAAAGAACAAACAAGAAAAGCGCTGACACTCAAGGGCCCAAACAGTCCAAACCAGTGTTTTGCTACCAGAGTCAAAAACACGAATAACCTGAATAGTAGGTTGTGGTCAAGTCCAATCAAGCGAAGCGGCATAAACACACAAGTGAAGAACGCGCGCAACAAAGCACAACGGTATGTACATTGCAAGAATAGAGACGATGCCAATATGAACATGACAGACAGACACGACAGAATGAACGATTTACCTTCGGAATGCACGCAATACTGTAAAGCTAGAAATTTTCGGACACACTTAAATTTCGGACAGCAAGGGGGTAACTAGTTTCGGACAACCTAATTTTCGGACGCAAAGCTCTGGCTGTTGTGGTTTCGTAGGGTGTGGCATAGGCTAGTATGTACGTATGTATGTACATAGGGTACATACACTGTACTGTACAGAGTTATCGTGTAAAGTAATTGAGCTTCTATTGTGTGCATGCAAAACGAATAGCCTACACCACACGTACGTATGTACACATGTACAACATACAAAAAATTCGGACAACCTAAATTTCGGACGGAGATTGCTCTGTCCGAAGTCCGAAAATTAGGTACGTCCGAAAATTTCTAAGTAGGTCACAATGAACGATTATCATATCAGTCTTATCAGATATGGTACATCCAACAGCACATGATGAGCAACGCAATAACGAAGGCTATAACGAAAATAACGCAATAACGAAAATAGTGTTGTTTCTTGGTGAAGGCTGTTCTAGTGGTAGTGAAGCGCTTGGTGAGCTCTTCCTGATTTAGCCGTACCCATAGTGTTGTTTCTTGGCGAAGGATGTTCTAGTGGTAGTGAAGCGCTTGGGGAGCTCTTCCTGATTTAGCCATACCCATAGTGTTGTTTCTTGGCGAAGGATGTTCTAGGGTACTCTCTTACTCAGATTAGTGATTTTTCACTAAAATTGTCGCTAAACTATCACTAATGCACAGTGCCCAGCGGAGCGTCGAACATGTACCAGTTGTCGTGCATCATGTGATGGCGTCCATCTGTTAGAACCACAGATTCCAGCGACCTGATTCATCGTTTCTTCAGAAACTCGGCCACTTTCACCTCCCATCGCTTTCCAGAGAGGCACAGGGCTTGCTTAATTTCGCAATCCCCAACGAGTTTTCCTTCCGATCTGCTCTCCTATTTCTTCCTTGTTCTTCCTCCTCTGTCCTGCCTCCTCTCTCTGTGCCCCTAGTTCCACACCAAATCTGACAGGAAGGCGCCGTTTTGGCGGGACAGCACCAACAGGCAGCCCACAATGGCGCCCGTGTACTTCCAGGCTGACGGCACGTCACAAGTCAGGTCCAAATCCAGAGCATCGCGAATAAAATTCAACTGAAAGTGCATAATATAATAGTAATGCATTATTACTTCAATCAAACGTTTACGTTATTCAACGCTTGGGTGGGTCAGACCCCACGCTTGTTCTGAGCAATGTAAAAATTTATTGCTGAACTATCCCTACCTAGGGTATTATTGATTTGCCTAACCTCATCTGCCGCAGTACGTTGGAAGTAGTTCGCCGGATCTGGCGATTCTGACAGCGGCCTTGCTCTTGCTGCTGCAGCCGAAACAACTCTGGCGCGCACCATTAGAATTTTGTGGACCTTGGCCGCCGTCGAGTTGGTGCTAACAAACAGTGCGTACATACAGTACAAACCACCAAAGGCTACCCATGTATTGTACCTCTCCAACAAACACACAAAATATGTATCCACCCTAAAAGTCCGGGTTTTCCGAAATTAATTTGCTGGTCAGGGAACCAGTCAGAACACACCAGTAAATGTAGAAGTGAGCTACCTCTCCTTCCCTGTTATGTCCACTCCACAGTGAACTGTGGAAACTGCAGCATGACCCAAACAGGTCAAAAACCAGACCAGCCATTGCCAACAATAATTGCCACCACAGGGGATGACCTGCAGGGTCTTCCTCAAAAGTATGAGGCAGACCTGGTAAACAGACTGTTCTCTACAGGCACAACAGGGAGGCTTTTGCCTGCGATCACATGCAAAATACCCGATAGTACACCACATTTTGCCTACAGTTACGTACATACTTGCATACAGTTCACTGATACAGGAAATTATGCAGCAATAAACGTACACAGAAATGAGAAAAATGATTCGTTCATTCTTTGCCTTTGAAGTGTTTGTATCCGCCGAACAGCTGATGAGCTTAGACGCTGTGACCTGCTTGTTTCGCTTTGGGCTTGCCCTTGCCGTTCATGGTGATAACTGATAACCTTCATCTTGAACAGCAAGTCGAGGAAGCTGTACATAATGCTGAGGATGCTCGGGTACTGTAAACCATGAAATTTTCGAACGCACAAATATTTCGAACAGAAGGGGGGGTCGTTTAGTTCGAACACTTTAATTTTCGAACACAGAGCTCCGCCAAGCTGTACGTACGTACCTACATACGTACGTACGACGCACGCAACACCAACAATTTTTTCCCTTCGCTAACCTATGGTAGAATCTGGTCCATCGCCTATTCAGATGTCTATGTTTATCGTTTGGTGATGCATGGTGCTGTATATGTACCATACCATACCGTATGGTGCTGTACATATGTACTGAGGAAGTCCATGCCGTACCGTATGTACCGTATGGTGGTACTTTAGCAATAAATTTGTTCAACATACAAAAAATTCGAGCCATGTAATTTTCGAACAAAAGTTTTTCGTTCGAATTGTTCGAAAATTACATGCGTTCGAAAATTTCATGGTTTACAGTACTCGATGTCGAAGCAGTGGAATAGCTTGTACAGCAAGGCGACGCCAACTGCCACTGAGCCGTAAGCACGAAGGTTTTGTGCACAACGCTTTAGTTATAATTGACCAAATCGCTAACCGTTCTTTTGATCGTATTAAAATATTAGCGACTTTTCACCATTGTTGTTAGGAAAAAGCCGGCCGCTAAGTTTAGTGAAAAATTTCAACTAACGCGCATAAGAGAGTAGTGGTAGTGAAGCTCATGGTGCGCTCTTCCTGATTTAGCCGTCTGCTCCTTGAACTGGTCTAGCCAGACCTGCAGCTGCTTCTTGTCCAGTTTAAAGAATTGTAGAGGCACACGTTGCGGCAACGTTAAGCGGCTGCGGCCAAGAGAGGGAGTGACCAGAGGGGCGGCGAAAGCAGAGTAGCATATAGCCCGATGGCATCATCTGTTTCGTTTTGTCTGAGCTGAAGTTGTGATCCTGAAGCCTTTTTTTGCCGAATTCAGAGCATACCGTAGGTACCTACTTTGTGAGAAATGGACTGTCGTCAACATACAGGGGGGGGGGGGGATTTTTGCCTGCGATCACTTTACTAAACTACGTATCGCAAATTAATCTATTACGGTCTCCGTATGTATGTACAGATACCTACATAGTCTAGTGTACAAGTTGAGTGAGTAATCCTTTGTTCGGAAGTGAGCACTGGAGAAACTTCCAAGGGAAAAAGTGAGCACTGGAGAAACTTCCACAGGACGCAACATCAGACCCGCCTCTTTCACTCTCACGTTCAGTTGCAACTCCAGGCGGCTCAGCTTTTCGCCTTCACTCACAATCGGCAGCAGCACAATCACCACGTTCCTATAACGTTCAAGTCGCATGCCATCTAAATACTCACTGCCTCCTCTCCTAGTCTCCAGTACGTACAGTAGAACTGTGCCAGCTACTTCCCTGCCTAGTAGCTATTGTATGTACTGCGTACGTATGCAGGTATTTACATGGGGATGAATACCGTATTTACCGGTAGATAACCCCCTATTTCCATATGATCACGTCATCAAAAATCATCACACATTACGTACGTTTATTGATGACGTGGTCATATGGAAATAGGGGGTTATCTACCGGTAAATACGGTATGAACATGAATTCACACCACACCAGTATTCACACCAGTAGACAGGACAGATGGTATTTGTTTTCTCGTCTCCAATCCGTGCCTGAACTGCTCATACTGACGCCGCAACACAGGTCTTCTGGCCAAGAACTCGGGATTGAAGGTCAGCTTCGGCAGATCCACCCGCGCAAGAATAATGGCAGACCGCCCCGAAGCCAAAGTTTCTCGTTGATTTGGCATATGCTGGATTCGGCGTATACCCTACAGGATGTCAATGATCAGTGGCTCCAAATACACGCAAGTACGGTACACGTACACACAGCCATAGTACCGGACCGTCGCACCGCCCAATGCAACAACCTGAGGTCCCTATGATGGAGGCTATTGCACAGTGCCCAGCGGAGCGTCGAACATGTACCAGTTGTCGTGCGTCATGTGATGGCGTCCATCTGTTAGAACCACAGATTCCAGCGACCTGATTCATCGTTTCTTCAGAAACTCGGCCACTTTCACCTCCCATCGCTTTCCAGAGAGGCACAGGGCTTGCTTAATCTCGCAATCCCCAACGAGTTTTCCTTCCGATCTGCTCTCCTATTTCTTCCTTGTTCTTCCTCCTCTGTCCTGCCTCCTCTCTCTGTGCCCCTAGTTCCACACCAAATCTGACAGGAAGGCGCCGTTTTGGCGGGACAGCACCAACAGGCAGCTCACAATGGCGCCCGTGTACTTCCAGGCTGACGGCACGTCACAAGTCAGGTCCAAATCCAGAGCATCGCGAATAAAATTCAACTGAAAGTGCATAATATTAGTAATGCATTATTACTTCAATCAAACGTTTACGTTATTCAACGCTTGGGTGGGTCAGACCCCACCCTTGTTCTGAGCAATGTAAAAATTTATTGCTGAACTATCCCTAACAAACAGTGCGTACATACAGTACAAACCACCAAAGGCTACCCATGTATTGTACCTCTCCAATAAACACACAAAAAATATGTATCCATCCTAAAAGTCCGGGTTGCATTACTCCGGACCCTTCCGCGTTTCGCTCAGAGAACAAATTTGGCTCCCCCTCCCTCCCTCCTCTCGCTCGTCGTCCCTCAGCCAAACCAGTCAGACAGGGTAATTATGCCGAAGGCAAAAAGGCAGTAGTGAGGACAAAAGAGAGTTTCAGTAGTAAGGACAAAAGGGGACAAAGGGCGCGCAAAAACAAACAGGCACACAAACACACACCACAAAACTTTGCTCATCCTTCCGCTGCCCACTCTGCGGACATTGGTCACTGTTAGCAAGCGTCAGTTTTATGTGTTCGTGCGTTTTCCGTCTTATCATTGACATGGCTGATCTGTTGAATTTTCCTGAAGAGTTTACCAATGAGATTGTAAAGCAGTGAAGATGCGGTCACTGTACGTTTTTAATGCGACGGAAGATACCTGGAGCAGATGGCTGCAGCTTTATCGCGTTTCTTTTGGAACTGGCTGGACTTCCAGGAGAAAACTCATCTCCCCCTCAAAAGTGAGCATATCGAGAATGTATTATTGCCAGCATTCTTCATTCAACAAAATTCTGCCACCCCAGTCTGGTCGTAACGCTGCCTGTTCTGCGAAGCTCAAAGTAAAGATTCAGAAGGACACAGGGTACAATCGCTGAAGGAAGAACGATGGACCATATGTTTAACGTGGCCTGCTTTGCATCATTACCATCGATCTGAAGCACACATGACATCAACCTGGGAATGTGGGATCGCTGGGCAAGTTGCGTCATACCATGGACACCAAGGAAATTTTCTCCGAATATTTTGCATGTGGCATGCGCCCATTGGAAGCTTGTCGCCATCACATAGCTGTGATCATGAAGAAGTATGGCCCAGCTGAAGGGGCTAAGATCGCAGCTAACGCAGCAGTCTGTCCAACGGAAAGGACAGTACAGGAGATGTGGGAGAAGAAGGTGAAGAATCACTATGGAGATGGTGATGAGAGAGTGAAGACTCTGATGGAGAAGTGCAAGCAGGAATATGAGGCGATGGGCTACTCAAAGAAGTATGTAGGTAAAGTATGTAATAGTTACCTGCTTGCAATAGACAGAGCGAGAGCACACAAACGCGCATAGAGAGATAATTACTTTGCCTCAGGACAAGAGAGAAGTGAGGGAAGCGACACAGCGGAGTAGAGACGACTAAGAAAGGGAGGGAGGGAGGGGGAGCCAAATTTGTTCTCTGAGCAAAACGCGGAAGGGTCCGGAGTAATGCGTCCGGGTTTTCCGAAATTATTTGCTGGTCAGGGAACCAGTCGGAACACACCAGTAAAATGTAGAAGTGAGCTACTACCTCTCCTTCCCTGTTTATGTCCACTCCACAGTGAAGTGTGGAAACTGCAGCGTGACCCAAACAGGTCAAAAACCAGACCAGCCATTGCCAAAACAATAAAAAATTGCCACCACAGGGGATGACCTGCAGGGTCTTCCTCAAAAGTATGAGGCAGACCTGGTAAACAGACTGTTCTCTACAGGCACAACAGCGAGGCTTTTGCCTGCGATCACATGCATGTGACGCATTATGGGGAGCACGGAATATTGGGCTCTCAGCTCATAGGTGCATTTTATTGTATCGTTTAACCCCTCCTCTATTTGGCAGGTCGCAGCGACCAAAATGCGACCCCAGACGACAAAATTGACAAAGTGTCCAGAACGCCATCGGTAGCATTTTTGGAAAAATTGTTTGCAAAAATGCGACGTAGTGCGATCGCATGCGATACAAATGCGATGGTAATGCGATACAAATGCGATACTCAGGCGATCGCATTTTGGTCGCACTAGGTCGCATTTTGGTCGCTGCGACCTGCCAAATAGAGGAGGGGTTAATATTCACTGACATGGATGTGGCAATGGTGTAGCATACTGTAGGTACCTAGTTCGCACTGGAGAATTCGCACTGGAGAAGCTCGCACAAGAAAAAACACAGAGTACAGCGTTTGTCAACAACACCAAACTTATTTCTTCTCTTGCGTTACGAAATAAATCATTTATTTTTTTCGTTGTTTTGTTCATAAAACAAAAGCCAGATTTTATTAGCCAGATATAAGATATTACGCAGCCATTGGGTAGTTCCTCGCCCTGTACGTAAACACATCATACCGTACATAACAATGGTTTGATATCAATGTATCGAGCACATAAGCACGAACGACGGCGACGATACGAAAATAGAAGTTGTTTAAAGCGCGCCGTTGTTTAAAGCCCGCTCGGCGTACTGCGCCGAGCGCCCCCTGCAAAGCACTTACCAAAACACTGCAAAATAAAATATATCGTCGTATTCAGAGGGTAAACCAACCCAAACCTTCCCCTCAATTCCTATAGGCGAGCAATACTGCATTGCAGCCTGTGGCATGACCTGATAAAGTGACAGGCCAAGTCCGTTCTCCTTTTCACATTCAGAATAAGACGCATCACAACTTCCACCAACGTGCCGGTATTGCAATTTGGCATGGAGTACTTGACGATTTCCAGATCGCAGCACGTGCCCACATGGAACTTGTCCATGGAGTGGCGAAAGAGAATGTGACGCCCTTCCTTTGTTCATCTGAAAAAATGCATTGCCTAGTTTACAAAAGTCACCCTACTGCACAGAATGTTACAAAAGGTATGTAGGCATAGGTACGAATGACACTGTAGTACAAGATAAACAGGAAGGAAAGGCTAAAATACACGAATACAAAGAAAAACATAGTAGTATGTACAACCCTAAACAATATGATATTACGAAATTAAGTAGTATGCTGTATCAAGTTGTATCCCTCCTATAGGCGAGCAATACTGCTGCAGCCTGCGGCATGAACTGATACAGTGACAGGCCAAGTCCGTTCTCCTAATTTCACATTCAGAATAAGACGCACCACAACTTCCACCAAGGTGCCAGTTTCGATGCTCGAGCAGTAGTGTCTTCTTTGTGATCAAATTGATATGGTCTGTTACGTGGTCGACCATATTTTAGTCGTCTCCACAATTCGATGACACAGCAAAGCAGGATGTGGTTGTTCTTATTCCAACGAAGCAAACCTGTGAGGCCGCCTCTTCGAAGTGAGAACAGACCTTATGCGGAATAGACTGTCGAGGCCGCCTTGTGGAAGTCGAAGCAGACTTCTGAATAACGTGTCGTCTACAACAACAAGCACAATGTGGTCACGATTCACATGAGCCTTGCTTTTAGTACATGTAGAACATAACATTCTGCATATAAAACCATGCATGCAGTGGGGGGTGCGTCAGCGCCGCTTTAGGTCGATGTGCACTTAATACATACGTACATACGAAATACATACAGTAGTGCACACATACAACATAGTACGTACTTAACATACTGTATATTTGCCATACATGCATGCATTAATAATTAATACATACGCATAAAGTACTATACTACTGGTCACCACCTCTGGCGCTGATGGAGGGGAAACAGACTGTCCTCTACAGTCACAACGGGGAGGTTTTTGCCTGCGACCACAGTGTGTGTGTGACACGCATTCTGGGGAACAGGGACACTGACATGGATCTGATCTGGCAAGGATCTGGATCTGAACTGTGGGCCCTATGAGTGCCAGCGCTTTTCTTGTTTGTTCTTTTAACTTCGACTACAATGCAACCAAACACAGCCAAATGATAGAAACCCATTCATACCAATCGCGAATACTTTTCATCCCTTTTCATCACCAGTTTCTGGGTCATTTGCAGAGCCTCTGCTCTGATCAAGCCAGAAAGTAATTCCGCTGAGGGGAATGCACACTGTCATTCATGTTCCACAGTCATCTCGTTCGCATTCTCCGCAGTCATTCCTCGTCCCTGGATAGAAAATGGCGAATTGAGGCGTGAGTGTCACGCCAATGCTGACGAGACTTGAAGTAATCAAACCTGTGTCCGCGACCAGAACGCTCTTCTTGCCTTCGATCACACGCTTTGTTTGTTCTATCCGTGTTTAATGGGCCCACTAGGTTTTCCTCTATGACTTTGGACTGGACCAAAACATACCATATACCGTGACGCATTCTGGGGAGCAGGGAAGATGTGCACGCATGTATTGTTTAATATTCACTGACATATCTGATCTGGCAAGGCATGAACGTGGAACGTCGAGCTTTGTGCGAATTCTCTTCGAGAGCTGTAGTCACCACGTGAGAGGAACACGCACGCCTCCACAGCAAAGCCAGCCATCCACATTCTCTCTCTGAACCGACTTTAAAAATGATTTTACCAACAATTTACCTTCAAGAAGCGCAAGAACTCTTCGTAGCTCTCTTCCACGATTGTGATTTTCTTCTCCTTGCCCATCCAGGTGTTGCTGCAAGTCGTCTTGAAGTAATCACTCTTTCGACACAGGTAATCCTGTTCGACCCACAACCGGCGAACCGTCTCCGCTCCCTCTTCGTGCTTTCCCTTCACGTTCGATTCGCTGGCACATCTGGCAAGTCTCACATCAATCGCCAGAGTATTGGTGGAAGAGCGAGTGAAAAAGTCATCCTGAAAAAAGAGAAAAGTCATCCTGAAATCCTTTCCGCGTTCACCCACCATACCCAACGTATCCAGGATTACATGGCACCGCAAACGACCACGTACTCCTAGATACGTATGGACGTACGGACATATGGTGAACGTAGCAACGTGCATCTACTACCACATGAACTCTTGGAGTGCACGTGAGAAAAGGGTTATTAGGGCCACAAGCGTCATATGGGCCAAATGGCAGGAGGGTCAATAGGGCCACATAAAGGCGTCAATAGGGCCACAAAACTGGATTGTCGCCTAAATGATAGGAATACATGACTACAGGAATAAATGACATCAATATACTCTGCACGAGAAATATACGCAGACAATGTGTACAAGCCACCGTTCATGTACACATCTCAAGTGCTTACCGGTCCATGGAACGGAAGTGGCTCCAGGGAATAAAACATCTTTCGCCTGTCGTAGATGCATGCGAAAGGATCGCGAAAGATATCCCTGTGCATTCGCACCAACTGGCAGAAGTACTTGTAGCACTAGGATCGCCCATGCACATAAGCGAGCAAGAAACGAGCTACGTATCCCTAACTTTATCATATAACAGGTACATACGTACAGTACATACAATTGACTTACGGTATGTTGGTACAATAATATATTTATTTACAATAAATAGCGTCATGAAAACAATCGGCAGAGCATTACTTGTAGGCCATACTTGTATTTAACACATACTAACACAATATGTATTTAACACATGTATTTAACACATACTCTCTTGTATGTGGATTCGTCCACTTACTTGAATGGGTTTGTGGACTTCGACAAATAATAATAATAATAATAATAATTTAAGAAACGCGGTCAACTCTTGAGCAGTTCGCAGCAAGGGCATTCCACCAATGTCAGCGCGGAGATCCTCCCGCCACTGTCCAGTCTGAGGCAGTTGGGAGTTTTGCTCGTTGTACTTGTTGAGCAGTTCCTGGGTCCTCTCGGCCATCTTTTTCTATACGCGCATGTAAGCCGTCAGCATACCTTGAACGTGCTCAGGATGCTTATATTAAATGCCCCAAGAAGGGAAAAGCAAACAATGATGGAAAAGCACAGTCTGGGTTCTTTTCTTTGCCCTGTCTAGAAGAAGACATCCCATCTATGGACCAGTTTTTTGTTTCCTCTTGAGTGGTCAAAGAGTATCAGGGTCAGCCTGCTGGAGATTGATCAAAACGGAACAACAGGGGGTATGGAGAGGTAGGAGTGGGGGTGCGTTCAGAACAAAAGTCAATAGGTAGGGCAAAATGGGACATAGCCTGTTTGTTTTCCAAAGGACTGATATGAGATATCCAGTCCACTTTGTTTTGTCCAAAAGAAACCCATGAAAACCCGTGTTTGTTGTACAAACCTGTGTCCGCGACCAGGACGCTCTTCTTGCCTGCGATCACACCCTTTGTTTGTTCTATCCGTGTTTAATGGGCCCACTACCTACTAGGTTTTGCCTCTATGACTTTGGACTGGACCAAAACATAGTGGGCCCAACAACTGAAAAACACAAATAATTGAAAGATGCGCTTTTAGCCGACCCTATCCTCATTTGACCACTAGAAGGTAGACAGGACACAAACGCTCGTCTGATGTACCGCAATATTGAAGAATAGCCGCGGATCACATGAAGAGAATGGTGGAAGCAGTTCAGAAGCTCATGGCCACTGGCGAGATTCCAACACTAGCAGATGCGCAAACGGATGGTTCAGGCAGGTCACAACAGGCGGATGGAGGCTCAGCCATGGCTCTGGTTTTGTTAAATTTTTATACTGCTCCCGGATTTCAATGTCTCCAACGCGAACCTCAAAATGGGACTACAGATGCATCTCCCTATGCGAATGTGCTGAAATTGAAGAAGAAGCCACCGCGGTCCAGCATGCTGGGCATACTAACACTTTAGGTACATAGGTGTTATCTTTTTTTCATAGAGACTTTGATTCCCAAGAGGGGTTTCCCAGGGGAGCGTGACTCGCCCAAAGTTCCCCTGAGGCATTCAGTACTGCTATCTTTAATGCGTGCCTACTTTACATGTGCGGCCTCTGTTATGTATTTAGTCCCCATAATGGATTTTGCGTGTCGCTACTGCTCCGAAGCCAAACGCGGCATCACAAGATGCATCTGTCCATCGACATGAGAGTGCATATCGCCAGACAGCATGTGAAATATCTACCGATCGCTGTCTGCACTGTCAAGCGAAATTCCAGTCGTGTAGACATTCCCGTCGTGATCAATGGCATCATCTCAAATCACGAAGACAAAACAGTGGAAATATATGAACAAATAGTTTATAGTAAAGTTATAGTTATAGACACTTATAGTTTCGCAACAAAGTTTGCTTTAATGCAATTAAATTGTGACAAACAGTTACGAGTTTATTATTGTTTGTGTACGGTGCATGTCAACGTACTGGTTCAAGTCATAACAAATGCGAAAACATCGAAATTGGAACGGTAACTAAAATCGGCTCGCTCATCAATCTGAAAACCACCATGATAATACACCACCAAAGTCCCAACCTACTGTAGTACGCATATACTCGTGCACCACCTACAGTATCTGGCTATCTCTAGCTCACTGATCCATGATCCGACACACCTTACGAAGTACTATATAGGAAAGCACATGAACAACAATAATAATGAAACCGATCGCACACCTACGGTGATCGTACATAGTTCAAAGCAACATTTCGGCCCGTGTCCACTGATCCGTGAATTGATAATACTACTCTATAGAAAAGGCATGCAGCACATACTTAATGGGAAAATCCGGCCACTTTAAGATTCATGGCAGCATAGTATTATGTATTATCTCAGTAACCATGGATCGATTGAGACAAAGAAGATTACTAATCGATTCCTTGAGCTCTTCTCTTTCAAATGCGCTATTTTGAGTCATTTGCTGAAACAGCAAGTTCAAAGAGCTGGCCGGGTTTACCCAATGGCCGGCCGAGTTTACCCCACAGAACCATCATACGTACGTACTGCATACCCGCAATACGTTACGTACATAACCCAAGGTACCTAAATAACATATTTACCAAATCATAAATCTCGTAGGAAAACAGAGCGGAATCTCACGCAATATCTCCATTTTCTTGGTGCGATGAGGCACCATGATATCCTTGAGCAACTGCTTGCGATCTTCTTCTACCCAGCTGCCGAAAGCATCAGCTTAATCCAATTTGAGCCCAGCCTCTATCTGAAAACAAGCCACGCACTGTACACCGTCGTACCTACGTACACACGGTACCTACCGTTGACCATTATTGAGTGCAAGATAAAAATATGCAGTGCAAAATAAAAATATGGCAGTGTCAGTGTGCGTCGTGCGGTCTTGTCTTTTGTTTTCTCCGTTCTCAATCAATAATAGTAACAACCTGCGCTGTGATGAAGAAAAGAACTCTTGTATGGAAGAAACTTCTGCTAGCAGTTCGGTTCCGCTATTCAAGAAGACTGATCCTCATCACAAATGCAGCCTTCAATCCCTGTTTCAACAGCCAAATCACATGGACTTGAGAATTTCCTCAGCTTTCAATCCGGACATTCAAGCTTCAACTCTTTTTTCCACCTTCCACCACTCTCACCCAGTTTGCAAAAGACTGAGAAGCTGAAAGCCAGTTCCGCCGCCTTCATTTGACCTGCCTCTCCCCTCCTGGACCCTGGCTCGTCATTAGATCATGATTTTGGACGCTGCTTCTATTTTGACCGCTGATTATTTTTGATACATATACATTATGTACGTACAGTATATACAATGTATGTAAAGTGGGGTGATTTCTAATAAGTCAAGTTATGCAAATTTATGTATAAAGTACTTGGCTCTGCTGGAGCCCTTCTACGTAGAAACTATTATGTACGTATTGTATGTAGAGCGCTATTCATACACAATATGGTTGGTATTCGCCATGTTTACTGCATTTGTGGTATGCGATAATACCGTTGGTTGTATGTTGTGCGCACGCATGCGATCATGAATAAAGTGATGATGATGAAATATCTCGTAAAGTATGCACGTAAGAACAAAACGAAAAAACGCACGCCGAATCACACCAGGCAACCTTTAAGGCTACTTCTTCATTTTGACTTGTATCAGAATGACACAAATATCGCCAACGTTTTGTGCAACATTCTGCCGGTTGTCTTGCATCTTCCTTCAGAACAACTGCATGTGATCTTTTTCATCCACAGTACCCCACGAATCGGAATCGCTCGTACGAATCCCACGAATCGCTCATCTCATATAGGCAATAATCCACACTTCTCGTAGCCACGCCGTACTCCTGCAGTAGTGGCTCAACACCGGTATAGACAACGGTACTAGACTAGAAGCGGGAGCCACAACAGCCAGAGTCGGCCATCTGTCCACACCTCCTCCCACTTCCAAGCCACGTGCAGAACCAATTCCACAACGTGTTGCTCAGCCTGAGAGCCAGATGGAAGAGAATGGCATCTCTTTCTTCGGAGTCACGAAGATTTCCGCTGCCCGTGAATTGCCCAAGAATTGCGTGCTAGATCAAAATTTCTGCGCCAGACAGGGGTCGAATTGCGCCAGGGTTGGCGCAATTGCGCCAGACCTGGCAACACTGTATGAGCAGTGAGCTTGTCCGCTAAAAAAACTGGAGGTCTGTCGCGTGGATTGATGCACTGACACACCCTTTTATGAGAAATGAGCGTGTCCGCTAAAACTGGAGGTCTGTCGCGTGGATTGATGCGTCTCTGCCCTGAGCATGAGCCCTTTTCCTGTGCCTAACACAAAAACAGAAACGCACACGAACAAGAAGGAGGAGGGGAGGACAGGTTTAGACTAGACCAAGAATAAGGAAGGATGTCCTACACAAAGTATAGGTTCATCTGTCCATCCCCTATGCCTGAGCACATTTTACCCTATGCACGACAGGGACAGAGGGGAGAAACTTGCCAAGTTTATTTCATCCGGCCTATAGACCAATGACAGTGTGGTGCAGGAAGTTTTCGTTCGGGGACAATATTTTGATGACTGCGCCACACAAACGGAAGCTATTCATTCTGCGCTGAATCACCGGCTTGCAAAATTTAGCGAGTTTGCTACTCCGCCTACTCAATTTTGATAAAAGCATCGTTTATCAGGACAGCACTCCTTCTACATAGGCGGCTACCAACAGTTTTGTGTCAGTAGGTGTCTACCAACAATTTATATTTTTATTGTTCTGTTTGGTGCAGTTTTGCTCTTATGTGTATAGCATGGGATGGTGTCATGTCATCAAGATTACTACTGTTCTCTGTTACACCTTTGTACAGGTGCTAGCTAGTGCTTCCGCATGATTATGGATAAGTTTGTGGTTCTTCATGCATTGTGAAGCTTGTGGTCGCAGGCAAGGGGTGTGCCAGTATAGTCAGACCATGCTCCGCTCAGAAAACTGCAAGAAACCTGTTTATGGGGTAGCAGACCCTGTATTTTTTGCGACAACGCGGACAGACTGGGAGCACTGCAGTCAGCCCTGATGTTGAACTGAAGCCGTGCTGTTCTCTCACAGCACTCAACTTTCCGTGATGCTAATGCCAACCAGCCAATGCCAAAGCTACGCTCACTGGCTCGAGCGAAAGTACTGCATGCATCATCATGAATTGCCTGCTGTGCGACGATCGAATCTTTTGCCCAGCGAATGAGGATGAACAAACAGCTGGCGTTCACCAAAATTCTGGTTCACATACGAGAGAAGCACTTCGACTATCGGCCAGGTGTTGTGACGTTGCGTTTCATTTGTATACATTGAGAGTTGATTAGAAGACGAACTGGATATGTACGTAATATGGAGATGGACTTTCTGATTGACCCAAGAAGCCGCTGATGTCTCTAGTTTTTCATTACTTCAGCAAAGCGTTTGATGTAATACCCCATGGTAAACTACTGTATAAAGTATAAATTGCGTGCTAACGGTTTCGATGGACATATGTATTCATGGATGGCGGATTTTCTACTGGTCTTTTCTCTTGGGCATGGCAAACGAGCGACGAACGTGTTCGACATTTTATCGGATCTGGAAAGCGCGGAGTCGCTATGCAACTGCTGCTCAGAGACATGGCCTCAAACTGCATCGGACATAAAGTAGCTTCATCCTCTTCCTGTGGTATAGAAAAGGGCATCGTCCTCTCAAGAGAAGTGCGCTCATTTTTCCAGGAAAAGGCGCCAATATAGTAATAATCTTCGCATATAAAAAGTCCTCTATGCTGTGACGTAATTGCGAGCGGTGCTTTAGGTAGGCGTTGGACGCGAGTGCTGTTTCCTTTGGGAATATTGCTGTGACAAATGTAAATATCAAATGAAATGAGAAAATTCAATACAGATAAGTGTGAATAAAGTGTTGTCTATACTATGAGTTGAGCGCCTGGTATATAGTATAGTACGGGATGTGTGTGTATGCCTTCCGGGTACTCAATATACTGTACCAGTAATTGTCCACAAGTGAAGTGTGATCGCAGGCAATACGCACGACATAAGTATTGTTTGATTTGGATTTGTAGCTCCCTTGACAAGTGCTTGCACTTGATACTATTCACATACCGCTACCGCCCCCTAGCAACCAGCGATACTCTATACTTTGCTATTAACCCAACAACCTATAATTTCCACAACACCCTAATTGAAACATATCGGTGTGGCGGCAGGAGTAACAAAGAAGCCTGGCTGGATGGTTGAACTTGCACCACAGCTTTCTTGAGGAAAGTAGGTAATTAGTTTTCTCCTTAGAACAAGAAAGGCATTGGGACTGGCACTCCTTCACATGATAACAGTATACCACTAAAAGGACACAGTACATTCAACAGAGGCACTGATCTGGAACTGGAACATGACGACTAATTTCCTCCGTGCAGTGCACACCAGCAGCTAGCTACGCTATAGGTAGGTACCTCCAACATAATTAGCTCATACATGCATGTAGTATCATGTACCCAATGTGTTCAGCTTTCCCGTATGTTCGTAATGTAG
Organism: Epsilonema sp. ZAB3_2; assembly: GCA_030247985.1. Taxonomy (NCBI): domain Eukaryota; kingdom Metazoa; phylum Nematoda; class Chromadorea; order Desmodorida; family Epsilonematidae; genus Epsilonema; species Epsilonema sp. ZAB3_2. The sequence goes on from JASAMW010006512.1 coordinate 21,400, forward strand.
GTTGTATTGTACATGAGTCAGACCATACAATCCCTACTCCTACACCAACCGGCCAATTATCATGAGAAAAAACACATATCAAACAAGACAAAAAGCATATCAAGAGCCATACCACGATACTACGTACGTACGTTTGCATTGTAACCACTAAAAGTTCTTTCAAAAACACAAGTATCATAATTGCATATCAACGGAACACAACAATCCAACAACACGAGCATGAACAGCAGTGTGTGGACTTTTTGGTGATATATTGAGCACGGAGTGCGTACACGGCGATGCATGGTTTTTCGTTACGTGATAAACACCACGGAAGCCATACATGCCGTATAGGCGCTCAACTAACATACATAATAATCCACACTTATCGTAGCCACGCCGCACTCCTGCCGTTGACTCAACACCGGTATACGACAACGGTACCAGACTAGAAGCAGGAGCCACAACAGCAGGAGTCGGCCATCCGTCCACATGCCCCGGATCGCGTAGGAAATACGAAATACTGTAGATACGTATATACTGAAGGATGAACCATTTACGTACGTAATGTCGAACACTTCTGAGGAACGCAACTGTCAACTGGCAACTTGGAACACGCGCCGAACTTACATACGTCGCACTGCGACCCAAACCCAAGGAAGACCAATCCGCCATACAGTGCAGGTTTTTATCAGTGCCAAGTTATGTACAGAACAGTGAATTATAATACAGAGCAGGATAATACAAGGACAACGGGACCGACCGCCGCATCGGCTATTTACAAGACTTGCCGCCGCGTGGCCAATACACAAGACTAATTACTACATACGCTACTGCTACTTAGATACCAAAACCTTTACATACATACGGCCGCAGCAGCTGCCACTGCGCGCGTACGCAGGGCAGCCGTACAGCATACACGTAAATTAGATACAAATAATATGTACGTACAGTAAATATTGTTTACAAGTGATTCTAATAGTAAAGCAGTCACTTCTGGGACGAGGGAGTTCGGATACTATCTGAAGATTCTCCGTAAACTCCCTTCTCGTCACCCTTCTCCGTAAACTTCTCGTCGAATTCCATCAGCTCCTTCTCCACGTACTGCGGATTGATCAGCCAGGTCTTCTCTATGAGCACACCCGAGCCGAGGGTGAACTTGCAGACGCTGATCTCGGCCGGGACGCAGTACTGCGCCAGGCCCAGCCGCTCCTCCCCGCCCGCGTCCACGGCATACGGGATGAGCGGAGAAGCGCATCTTCCTGTACGACCTCTTCGTGTCCTCCTTTCTCTTGTTCAAAAACGCTGTCCCGTTCGTCAACGGAAGATAGAACTAAAGAAACAAACTTCGCACCAACATCAACCATTCCAGTGAACTGAATTTGCATAATACGTCACAATGGGGTAGCACGTGTGCAGGTATATAAATTCACTTTGTCCGAATTAGCGGATGTCGGGCGGTTTCTGCTGTTTCATTGCCCTGGTCACAGCGCGCTGGATTTTTAACACATACTGCACCGCACCAAGGCATCATTGTTGTGCACAAGTCGACCAACTGGTGACAACAAATATATGGGGATTGTCCGTTTGTTATGTCAGTTGGGCGACTTGTTGACAACAATGACGTTGGTGGGCCTCTGACGTCAGTCTGACGGGGGGGGGGGGGGGGGGGGCGGCGATCAGATCAATATTCTGACGCGGATGGTACTGATACACACATACATTACAGTACATACATATTACTATACATACGTACATACTGCATTACTTAGTACATACATTACATGCTGTATATGCATTCGTACATACTCATTACTCACATGCAAGTACTATTATACTAGTCACCACCTCTGACGCTGACGGGGGGGGGGGGGGGGGGGGGGTACGGCCTTTGGGCCAATTCTGACGGTCCGAGGGGGGTACCCATCCATTTCGGCTGACCACCTGACGTAATTTGTACACGCTCCCATACCGCTTTGCTGTGGCGTTTCGACTCGACCATCTCCGCCTTGTTGGTTATTTGGCGATCTGTTTGTTTCTGTTTCTTCCTCTCCTTCTCCGCCTCTGTATCCACACCAAACTGACCAGTGCGTTGCTTGTAGAAGGGAGCCTGTTTGTTCTGCTCGTCCCCTCGCTTTTTCCACTCCTCTTTTCTCTTCCCGCGCAGTCATAAAACTACTGCATAGGATGATGTCTATGTAGGTGGCTCATTGTTCGTTCTCCACCTTATACTGAAAACAGATAGGATGGTATTGCAGAGCTACGCTTTTGGCTGAGTTGCGAGCTCCTCTATGTCCACTGGAGTCCGAGAGGGAGACAGGGAACTCAGCGAGGGGATGTAGTGGATATGGAGGGGAGGAGGAAGCAGTATTAGGTAGTAGTGTTTGTTTCTGACGGGATCGAGACTCCTTTTCCAAGGCAGAAGAACCTGTTTTATTAGACCACCCATTGCCTGCGATCACTCGCTTCCACCAGACAATTAAGCAAGCACAGTTTTCTTTTTCATGGCATACAAACATAGGATAAACACGGTCAGCCAAAAAGCCAAATATCTGACTGAGGTGACAAAATGTGCATCCCTAAATTTTATTGTTGGGCTACATTTACATTGCATTACACACAGTACGTACCAAATCCCAAGTGAGATCTAGAAATCTGGGGAAGTCGCGAAGGATGGTGGTGATGTCTGGCGCCGTTGATGAACAAATCCACTCCTGTCTCTGCTTCTGCGTTTTCTTCATCAGTTCTCGCGTGAGCTGGATGATATCAGAAGCGTTGGGAAGAATGCGGATAAAGCTCATCCTGTGGTTCCTTGTATTCTTCCGCGCTGAGTTTAGCTGTAGCGACCAATTTTAATTAAAATTGACATCATGAACGCCTATGTACGCACACCCTACTCACCAGTGCATGCCCATGTTGATGATATGATTGGCTCCGGTGAGGTTGAGTCCGTTTCCTCTGGCAGTGAGCGACAGAAGCAAGACGACCGGCGCGCGATTGGGCTTGTTGAAGCTCTCCGCCACAACCTGACGCAAATCCACCAGCACTTGGCCGTCAGTAGACGCTGTTACCCTGTACGTGGAACAATTAGGGGAGAAGCATGCAGCTTTCTCCGTCGTCGTTACTAGCTTACATAGGCTGCGTCGGTACATTTGTACAGTAGACGGGTTTTAGGTGAAGCTTTTATGGCGGGTGCCCGCAACCCTCTTTACGTATCTGACTAGAACACAACCTCTTACGAGAGGCCGAAAACCAAGACTGAGGTGCAAGTGCAAACACCTACACGTATGTATGTTCACGTATGTGCACACTGCATTGGCCAAAGGCGGGACGGCGCGTGTGCCGTCCCACAGTACATCATACATCCATTACCACTACTAACGCATGCATATTGATGTAGGTAGTGACGTTTGTACACACTGAACAGAGTAAGTTTCCTACGTACCTATGTACAGAATACAAAGCTACCTAGGTAAAGGCTGAGGCGACAGGCTGAGCTACGTTCCTATACTTATCTGCGACATTTCTGCACGCCTACCGTCCCCCAATAATGTTTGATACCATTGACCAGCTCCTCCTTGGTCTGCGGCTTTGCAACATTCCGCATAATGGTACTCCTTCAGTTCCTGCCAAATAGATTCGATAGGGATAAAGGCAACGTGCACCCGCGAACTGTATCCCATCGGAACCCTCCCAAATTCTCCACTAGGTAGTCGAATCGAAACAATAGTTGTATCCCCTGGCTCTTGTAGCTCTCCAATAGCAGCCAAACGCTTTACCGCCGGACGTATTAAGACTGCTGAGCTTCTCCGGGATGAAACTATATGATAGGAAGAATAAAACAATAATCGACCTCTTTACGAGAGGCCGAAAGGCGAAAACCAAGACTGAGGTGCAAGTGCAAACACGTACACGTAACGTATGTATGTTCACGGTTCTTATGTACACACTGCATTGGCCAATGGCGGGACGGCGCGTGTGCCGTCCCACAGTACATCATACATCCATTACCACTAACGCATGCATATTGATGTAGGCAGTGACGTTTGTACACACTGAACATAGTAAGTTTCCTATGTACATATGTACAGAATACAAAGCTAGGCAGGTATAAATTATAAGGCTGAGCAAGGTTGGCAGTGTACCTAAGTCAATAATCAGCCCGGGGTATGACCCTTTAGTAGTTCTTGCTCTTTTCTTGGTCACTTCTTTGTCAGAGCCATTCACAAACAATGTAATTATCATTCCTATTGTATCATTTTAGACTGTTCAGTTTTCAAACGTTAGCCCTTTGAGTGAATTCAGTAGCATTCCATAGTGTACAAGGCTAGAATTACGGTAACAGTACATTCACACTACCCATACAAAAACGGACAACAAACGGACAACAAATTTTTTTCTTGTTGTCAACAATGACGCTTTCTCGGGGTAGGTGTTAAGATATGCACACATTGGACACGTCTCCTATGTACGTACATACATGTACATGCTACGTTGCTTATCTAGTATGTAGGGTATACATAACGTTACGGTACATACATATCACAGACTTACCTATATCTGCGACATTTCTGCACGCCTACCGTCCCCCAATAATGTTTGATACCATTGACCAGCTCCTCCTTGGTCTGCGGCTTTGCAACATTCCGCATAATGGTACTCCTTCAGTCGTGCCAAATAGATTCGATAGGGATAAAGGCAACGTGCACCCGCGAACTGCATCCCATCCGAACCCTCCCAAATTCTCCACTAGGTAGTCGAATCGAAACAATAGTTGTATCTCCTGGCTCTTGTAGCTCTGCAATAGCAGCCAAACGCTTTACCGCCGGACGTTTAAAGACTCAATGTGGTAGTCCCGCGTTGTGGCTGCTTTCATAGCACAAGGAGAAGTTCCAGACTGCGTGAAATGCGGGTTGTATAGTAGGTAGTATGCACTGTTGACTCATTGCCTGCGACCACACACCCGACTTTGACTCCTTGCCTGCGACCACACGCTCCACCTTGGCGGATACTGCCCCGGCAGAATGCCTCTACCACGTACACCACACACCACATGGTACATTGTGAGTGAAGTAGAGTAGGTACAATCAAACAAAGATATAAACCATATCAAACTCACTCTTCGTAGGTACCCAGGCATGTCACTGCAGGTTATAACTATACATAGTACCGTACATAAATGCATACAGTATATAAACAGTACATAATAAATATTCGACCCTTTCGCAGCAGTTCAGCTTCTCTCAAGGCTGATTCAGCTTTCATCATCTCTTTCTTCTTATCCGCCAACACTCTCGGGTCATGCCTCTTCAATGGAGGACAGCCACATTGAAATCGCAACTCCAAAGCCTAAAAACAGTCAGCAACTGATCAGCTAACCATAGCCCATGCAAGTCCTACGTAGCGCGCACGTACGTCCAAGTGTTGTACGTACTTGTGGTACAATATGCCATGTTATATGGTCGATTACTCGATTGCCACAAAACAAACAGAAGGGACCTATTTACGGTTTCATTCTCTTGCACAATATGGTCACAAACACGGCATAGTCAGCCAATCAATATCTGTCGCGAACCTTTGGTATGATGGCTTCAAGTCGTTTTGCCCTGTCCGTATGAGAAGGATGCGTTGATATGAAGCTGGGTAGTTCCATTTCCTCCAAGCCACCAGTGGCTGCATGCATAGACATGCACATCCAGAATGCGTACGAACGATTCACGCGGATCAAAGCAAGCTTATAAATGAGGAAAATCAGCCCAATAGCCTGCAAAGAGAGAGTTAGCTATGGGACTCCAGTCGCCCTGTGTAGCTCTCCAATAGCAGCCAAACGCTTTACCGCCGGACGTATTAAGACTGCTGAGCTTCTCCGGGACGAAACTATAATATATGATAGGAAGAATAAAACAATAAAATTCCAGAATAAAACGTCCTTGCCTGCGATCACATAAATCATTCCATTCTTAATAAGGGTCTATGTGCTTGACAGCTTGAAATCCGTCTAGGCAAGTCATACCTCTAGAATGGTTTATTGTTTAGTATATTTTTTGGCCATACCACCACTGAAATACAGGTTCAAAATCTTCCCAACTCTTTTCTCACTTCCCTTGTCTCGCCATCAGTTTGTCAAAGATGCCCATCTCTCCACCCTCTGTAATCAGAATGGAGCACAAAAATACAATGAGTGTATATTTCTTGGTTTCACTACGCAATAAATATTTTAGTGCTCTTTTTCTTTCCAAAGAGAAATCTTTTATTATCATCAGCAATGGTAGGATAATGCACCACAATCAATAGGAAAACCCTTCTAAAACCAACCTTCTTTCTCTCCACTCTGCTGAAAGGGATCTGTGCTGTTGAGAGAGCGGAGTGAGAGGGAGCCAGCCACCAGCCAGTAAAGCCTAGCCAAAACATTTTGTGCATGCAGAGCAGTCATGTACCCATTGCCTGCGACCACAGGCTTGCTGTGCCTAGTACCACCGGCTAGTACACGCACATGATCCGCCACCACTACTCACGTACATGTATACACATCTCAGATCACACACGCATGCACACATATTTGTACATATGCACATACACCCTTAGCTTAGGTAGGTAATTAGGTATGTAGATGTACAGTACGTTTCTTACCAAGTTTGTCTTTCTCTTCTTCAGTCGCGAGACCACGTCGTCGTGAAACTGCTGCTGCTGCACCACTTCTTCCGCATGATTTCATCGCGAGCGCATAATCTGCTCGTTCCCTTCTCTCTCCAGCTTATCCTTCTCCGCCAAATAGTAAAGCAGTCACTTCTGGGACGAGGGAGTTCGGATACTATCTGAAGATAGTAGTCATATCCAGGCGATGCGTTCCTTCACTCCTAGGCTATTGGCGAAGAGTGCATAGCCATTGGCCGGTAGGTGGCCAAATTTGGTAGAATACAGGGGAATTCATCCTTCAGCTGATAGATCCGTATTCAAAGTCTGCTTCATATTAAGCTGAAACATCAAACTTTTACCCCACAGTATAACCCTCTTACCTACCGTTATCTATGTACCCCATAGTAACCCTACTATTCAAAACCCGTACCAAGCACAGTTTTCAAGCACAGCACAGAGCAGTCATGTACCCATTAAGGGTTTTCCCAAACCCTTGGATTGGAATTGGACTTGAAGTTGGACAACGACTCACGCCGATCATCGGAAGATGTCCGCTTTTTCAACCGCTTCTTCTGCAACAACAAACAAACAACGCATTCACTGCAGTCGGACATACAACGCGCCCTATGTTGGCCGTACAGACGAGCCATTTTTAAAGCACTGTAATGATCTGACAGCCCTGCAAGCAATTGCATGGGCCGGACCCGCCGGCCGGCCTAAGGATTAGCGTGTTCCCAATGAACCAAAAAGGGCCAGTGGTCTGGACTTTTTCGTCCCAGCCCAAGACATCAGACCAAACGGACAAGCTTTTGTTTCCTCCCTAGTCTTGAGTGGTCATGAAGAGGATTAGAGTCAGGGTGGGGGAGAAGGAGAGAGGGAGAGGAGGGAGAAGGTCCGATTTGCTCAAGAGGAAGACAAAGGGCTTGGGCCAAGTTTTGTTCCTAATGTTTGGTCCGGCCCACTTATGTTTTGGTTGGTTCAGCTGGCCGTGAAAAAATCATTGGGAAAACTCTTATTGCCTGGGACCACAGGCTAAGCTGTGCCTAGTACCACAGGCTAGTACACTCACATGATAGGTATCGGCCACCACTACTTCACGTAAAATACACATCTCAGATCACACACGCATGCACACATCTTTGTACATATGCAGATACACCCTTAGCTTAGGTAGGTATGTACAGTACGTTTCTACCAAGTTGGTCTTTCTCTTTCTTCAGTCGCGAGACCACGTCGTCGTGAAACTGCTGCTGCTGCACCACTTCTTCCGCATGATTTCATCGCGAGCGCGTATCTGCTCGTTCGCTTCTCTCTGCAGCTTATCCTTCTCCGCCAAATAGTAAAGCAGTCACTTCTGGGTCAAGGGAGTTCGGATACTAATCTGAAGATAGTAGTCATATCCAGGCGATGCGTTCCTTCACTCCTAGGCTATTGGCGAAGAGTGCATAGCCATTGGCCGGTAGGTGGCCAAATTTGGTAGAATACAGGGGAATTCGTCCTTCAGCTGATAGATCCGTATTCAACGTCTGCTTCATATTAAGCTGAAACATCAAACTTTTACCCCACAGTATAACCCTCTTACCTACCGTACTATCTATGTATGTACCCCATAGTAACCCTACTATTCAAAACCCGTAAGCAAGCACAGTTTTCAAGCACGGCACAGAGCAGTCATGTACCCATTAAAAAGGGTTTTCCCAAACCCTTGGATTGGAATTGGACTTGAAATTGGACAATGACTCACGCCGATCATCGGAAGATGTCCGCTTTTTCAACCGCTTCTTCTGCAACAACAAACAAACAACGCATTCACTGCAGTCGGACATACAACGCGCCGTATGTTGGCCGTACAGAGGAGCCATTTTTAAAGCACTGTAATGATCTGACAGCCCTGCAAGCAATTGCATGGGCCGGACCCGCCGGCCGGTCATATCCAGGCGTTCTTTCTTTATCCATGTACAGTCATGCATTAACTGTTTATTCAGATCAAAAACTGACATGTATGGCATTTTTAGCCGTCCGTGAACCCCCCCCCCCCCCCCCCCTATGTTCAGTTCACCGTACGCTTTTGTTACATTTGGGTCTGACCCCCCGGCCCCCACCCTTGTGCAGAGCATAACGTAAGTTGTGGACACCCCCTTAAAAATGAAACAACCTGAACATGAAGACGGAGCGAGGGATAATGCGAGATAAGTCTTGCATACTGTTCCAGTAGTCTGAACTCTGAACACAAACCGCCAGCTCAATTTTCCAAGTTCTGTTGTCTGTCTAAGTAATCCCATCCCAGGAAGAAATCACTTTGGGCTGAGCACTCCTAGTAGCCGGATGAAGCATCGTTTCCTGTCTTGCGCTGCGGCTCAAACTGCTTCAGCTCATCCACTGTACAACCACAACACGGTAAAATTTTTCATCCAAATTATAAAAACGTCCAAACTGTATGAATAAACAGATATATGAAGGCGTATTGTCTGCTCTGTTCTTCCAGATCTAGGTTGTGCTCCTGCAAAAAGAAGGGGTTCCTCTTTCCCTTCTTCCCAACCCTGAGCTGATGATACTTCCTGCAGTCCTTGTTTTTCACCCTTCCTGCCCCCTGTGTCCTTGAGGGCGCTATGGCAGGCTGTCCAGTCCAGTGAACCTGTTTTATGTTCTGTCTGGCCATGCATGCATACTGTTCCTTCCTGCCTGTTCGCCTGTGACCACAGGCTTGCTGTTTCTAGTACCAGTATATAGATAGGCTGAGAACGTGTGATCGCAGGCAATGGGTGGTCTATAACAAAATGAACGATATCTACCCTCATAAACTGCGTACCGCAAATAAATCTATTACGGTATCCGTATGTATGTACTGATAGTCTAGTGTACAAGTTGAGTGGGTAATCTTTATTCGGAAGTTATCTTTATTCGGAAGTGAGTGTGAGGTGTGCATAGCATAATGCATATAGTAATGCCAAAACCACCGTACATTATCGTACAACATCAAACAAACTACATGAACGAACATAGCAAATGGATTTCATGACCACGACAATTGAGTTTCTCGAGCACTTGTGCATAGCATAGTAATACCGTACAATGACGCACACAATATTGCACAGGTGTATGTGCGGCTTGTCGGACAAAAAGTAATATCACGTGATGCCACCGGGGGGGGGTATCGGCCAAACGTCACGAAAGCGCCACGTTTAGGGGGGGGGGGGACGTCACGTGACGCCGATTTTGTACAGCAAAAATTATCCCAATGCGTATATGCTTGCACAGTGTGTGTACAGTATGCATACATGTACTTTGTCATTGCTTGTTATACCATGGGGAATGCGTAGAGTCAGATACACACACATACAGTACAGTACCTACGTCCCACACAAACACAATACCAAACCAAGAAGAAGTCAAATACAAACTCAATTTACTTCTAGGTACCTCAACTGTCAACTGAACCATGCGCTGTCAACGTAGTGTATGGTTCCTAGCCCTATTTATCAATCAAATCAGTATCAATGTAATGCCTGCGGGGAGCAGTTTGACGGAAAAGCGACCATTCTCCCTACGCGAGGAAGAAGCAAACGAGGCTTAGCGTTTTCAAATCCATCCCAGAACAAAAACTCCAGCCTCTGTAGATTGTGCGCCTTGATCCAAAAAGCGGCAACAACGGACCGATACTTCCCGTCGTCCTGACCAACATTCCTCCAGTTCTCTCCTTTCCATATTGCCCAGATTTCATGTGCCCGCAATTTCATCTTCATCTCTTTCACTAGGCTGCACAGACATACGTAGGTTCAATACATACTGCATAATAGCTACTAAAACAGCAGGTCATAGACTACTTCTTATCCATAACGATGACATAACAACACTAGGTACCTACATATAAGGCGTGGTCGCGCGTTTATGCGAAATGAAATCGTCGTCGTCCTCGACTGACGGGAACATTCAACATTGCCATACTCTTCTCTTTGCATCGGTTTGTGTGTGTTCCCTTCCTGTAGGGGTAGGGGTGCAGCGGGTGTTGCAGCCCGTGACGGGATAGTACCAGCAGATTTTCACAGGGCAAATCATACGATTTGAAGAAGTCAAACACCTCCTGCAGGCTAAGTCCAGATTCGATACCTCCTTCCATGTGGTCTGCTGAAAAGGAGAAGCGCCTTTTTCATGCAAGGATTAGGGGTACTTTCAAGCGGACTTTCGCTGGCCCCAGTGCGTTGCTCCTAAGGTCCATGCCATGGACTGTTGTGAATGTTTCGGTCTTTAGACTAGGCTGAGTGACCAAAAGGGTTTTCCTCCTGCTCCAAAAGGGCCAGACCAGCGGGCGGGACAACGGATTAGTGCGTTTCTCATGCTCCAAAATGGGCTGGCGGTCCGGACTTTTTCGTCCCAGCCCAAGACATCGACATCAACATATTGTATGTATTATACATACATATGTACAAACGTACTGTACTCCTCTCACCTGGACATCCTAGGGGCCTGGATGGTTTGAGGGGGCAGTGTCCATCAAATCTCCACTTTGTGCCAAACTTCCTCTTGCACCAGGTGCAGGTGATGGGGCGATAATCCATATGCATGACACGCACATGATCGGTCAAGCAAGACACACACATGATCCATTCGGTCAAGAGTGGACTGGTCAACTTCATCATGATATCACTGAAAATTATCTTAATTATGGTGTTCTCAAGGTTGTGGCATAAATGTATACAGGGGTCATGTTTACGATAGGGTGGGTAGAAGGATGTCCGTCCGCCATCCTCATACCGCGGTCCGCTTGATCATTATGCAATCCCGTCTGCAGCTGCAGAATGCGGAATTGGTCAGTCTGCGCCAGAAGGCCACTGCGTTCTCCTCCATTCCATCCTGGCAGGCCTGCGCCAATCGATAAAAGTAGCCCAGAAGAGACTAACCTACATCCCGTGCATAAGAGATTCAACCGCTTCAACTGACTTTCCCCAGCCAAGAAGCTGTATTTTGTCACCAGTAAACGTCGAGGAAGAATGATGCACTCCATGCATTCGCATTCTGTCATATTAGCCTTCAGCGAAGTGCCACAAAGAGCACCTTCACATTCCTCTTTAACGTAGACTGCATTCTTTCCATTGCAGTAGACTTTCGTGTGCCTTGTCAATGAGAACTGTACAGCTTCAGCTTCAAATTCTGAGATTTTGTGCCACTGTTTCTGAGATACAGTAATTAAGGAACCTCCTGCGTCCAGTCAGAGGCTCTCTTTCTATGAGCAATGGCATAAACTGCAGTGTCACACCTCACAGATTTGACAGTGGACCTCCAGTTTCGGACTGCAGGTGCGATGCCCCACCAGATGATACATAATTCCTTTCTCTTTGAGAAACTTCATTAGGCAGTGTTTGCACTAGGAGATATGATAGTCCAGGACCGCATTTGACACATCTCCCACCACTATTCACTAATTATTGTAAATGCTGTTTAAGCTACAAACATGACAAGTACAATGACAGCAGGTATATGACAAAACGACAGAAAAAGTAGGAGCACCACTACACACCACTAGTACTGCTGTACTGCTAACGCAATGTAAACGAACCACTATAATGATCATCCTATGGTGTGTAAAGTCAGTACATAACAGTGGGCTATTCAAAGCACGCCTCCCTATAATGTAAGTATTCAATCAATCCTGTCTCGATATCAGCAATTCCGGCACCTATCCCTTGGACTCTATTTCGTTTTCCGGCCTGTGCCATACACATTCATTCGCCTCTACCCCTCTCCTTTCCTTCTTTTGGGCTTCTGCTGGGTGGGGCGCGGGCGCGATGAACACAAACCCAAGGAAAGAAGGCTGCTTTTAATATTACGTCTGTTTCCTTTCCCAGGTATTGGGCAAAAAATGTGGCCCTACTGCATGTCAAACACAGATAAACCAGATTTTTCAAGAGCACACTTGGAGGAAGTGAAATCGGGTTGCAAAGCACTAGAGCCAAGGGAAGCGTGCCTCCGCAAAAAGCCGAATACAGCAAAAGCGAATACAGCATTGAACAACAAAGCGGAATACAGCTTTCGTCTGTGGTCTAGGTCTTGGTCATATTATATTACTCTGCGATAAACCCAAGACAGGAACGCACACCAGAGAAATACATACGAAAGGTTTACTACTCGCAAGACGCGATGAGCGGAAAGTCTCGTCTGTCCTGTAGGTGTGATCGCAGGCAGGCAATAGTACTCTTCCGATAAACCCAAGACAGCAACGCACACCAGAGAAATACGAAAGGTTTACTACTCAAGACACGCGATGAGCGGAAAGTCTATCGTCTGTCCTGTAGGTGTGATCGCAGGCAGGCAATATTACTCTCCGATAAACCCAAGACAGCAACGCACACCAGAGAAATACGAAAGGTTTTTTATTGGACATGGTGGCACACCCCCTTTTCGTTTCGGGTAAACACCTTTTCGTGGTGATGATCTTGAAGTTGAGGATCTTTCCCTTATCAGATTCTGGGCGTGGCAGCTCGTCTTTCTCTTCCATCCGGAAACGCCAACGCTTTTGGTTTTCGGCATCCACGCTTCTTTTCCCAGTGAGCTAACTGCACCACCTTGGACAGAGTAAGACTACTGCTTTCCATCGCTGCATCTTCCACTGGTGTCACATGCTAGAAAAACGGAGAATGTCCCCATTCAACTTATTCACCGTTGATAGCGAAAGAACATACATGATAAAGTAGTATGTAGTAGCCGTAATATCAATCGATTCCTTGAACTCGCCTCTTTCATATGAGCCACTTGGCTTATCATTTGCTGAAGCAGCAAGTTCAAAAGAGCTTAGGTGACCGGATTTACCCCATAGTAGCCTTACCTACTTCGCAACTTCCAGCGTAAAATATACGGAAAAAACGAGGGATATACTCTAGAACCGACATGCCTAACTATGAATGGACGACGCTCATCTACTATTGCTGAATAGAGCATAATGTTGTCCTTGCAGCGGATTTTTCCTGGAGTACTAGGTGAGGAGGCTGGGTCCAGCGAGTCGGTGTGATTTGAAAAAGTACACCAGCAATACTGGAGCATGGGTATGTCTGCGGTTAATGCTGCCCAACGCTTCTTTCGAACATGCGTTTTGACATATTTTCATCGGCGATTTTTGCCCCTTCCTTCTTTTCCTCCTGCGATCACACACGAGCTAGTACTAGGGAGAAAATATAGCCAATATTATGTTGAGTAGGTACCACCAGTTGACCAAATTTCCTGTCTTCACCACAGCGCAGTTGAAAAGCAAAGCCGCCTTGGTGGGCGCACCAGTTCTCTCACTGCCATCTGGTCGCAGTATCCTGTCCTGACTCCCGCTCAGATCTGCGCTGGACAGCTCCATGGTACAGAGGAAAAATACCCTCTCTATTGTCAACGCAACACCATCCGTCTCCCCTTCATTTTTTTCAGAGTCCTTCATGGTAGAGAGTCGCCGTTCTTGTCATGACCACTTCCATACAGGGGAATAAAGTTGAGCATGAGATGAACAAAGTTGTTTGCGATGGATCAAGAGTGACTGGAACCAAACAGATGATGAATTTCTGTTTGCACCAACAGGAACGAAATGTGTAGGGCACTGGAAGCATTCCTCCTTCGCCACCAATGGCGCCGCACATAATTCTGGCATCCTAAACGAAAACAGTGTAATTTTGAAGGTCACAATAGCAAAACAAATTTTTCTCACACCATAATAATAAAATGGGATCTGCTGATCAAGGCGATCCGAGGAAACTTTCCACAATATACTCGTATTCTCTCTTACCAGGTATAGTGAATTTTCACTAAAACTGTCACTAAACTTTTACTGCAAATACGGCTTGGGATCCCTTTAGTTAGTTTCCACTACCCAGTTTAGTGAAACATTTTAACTCAAATGTTTAGTGTTATTTTCGCTAAAACTTATAGCGGCTTTTCCATAAACCATTTAGTAGACCTTCAATATTCATTTTATTGATACGAACAACTATTTTTCCTTCATGGCAAAGAAAACAGGCAAGACACGCATTTATCGCAAAAAGTATTCACGGCATAAAATAAGATAAGGCAAGACTGACGTTCTATTCTACACCCTGTTCTGTACGTATGGCATACATAGCCAAGAGTACCTACAGTACAGTACCTATGAATGTATGTGTATATCAGTAATAAAAAGTAGCAGTACGTACGCATGTAGTAGGCCTACGTTTATCAAAACTGAAAAAATTAGTGCAACAGAAACAGAGCAAGAATAGAAGAATGAATGAGCAAGAATAGAAGAATAGAAGAACATAGAAGAATGCAACAGAAACAGAGCTATGTAACATACTGTGCAATTAATCCAGCTAAGCCAAAGAAGAAAATGCTACCACCTACCTTACCTTACCTTGCTAAGATGTTGAGTTTTTACTAAATTTTAGTGATTTATCGCCAACAGAAATAGCGAAATAAACCCAACTAAAAGTTTTAGCGGGATAGAATCGCTATACCTTGTAAGAGAGTTGGATCATGAACTCCTTGCCTGCACCAACACACTTTGACTCCTTGCCTGCGACCACACACATTTACTACAGCGCTACCACACACATTAATACCGTACATCCAAAACACTTCAGAGGAAGACCATTCGAGAACAAAACAAATCTGCCAACCGTGTGAGTCTGCTGGGGCGCCAACCACGATTTCTGCATCCGATTCATTCCTGGCCGGGTTAGCTACTACCAGTATCTCTCCTGTTGTGCGTTCTTCTCTTTTGATGCCTTGATCTTCGTCGCGCTCCAATGTATGCAGACTGTTCACAAAGCGACCCGTCAGCTGCTCTTGTGAACAACCTCCAGGCTAAACAGAACCGAAATTTGCCATAGCCTCTTCATAGAGAGAATGCGAAGCATCTTGTTGGTGCAAAACACTTTTTGCTGATTTTTTCAAAACCGTACATGCCACATGAAATGGGCACTTCCCATGTAATGCATTACACGCATAACTTTTTCCACTACAACAATATACCCACATTTTCGCTCTCTACTCTCTTCGGTGCTGAACTATCCGTAAATACTAACAAGAAAATCTCGCACCAACCTTGCAATGTTCCTCCACTTGCGGGTTGCTGACCCCTATTAAACGTCGACAGATGCTGCACCATTTCCGTTTCCATACTGAACTTCACTTGGCAGAGCATACAATCCAGCTCTGGCTTCCTGATGTGGTGAAAATTCAGCAGATGTTTGATAATCGTGCTCTCCATGCTGAACTGAACACTGTGCGTCGGTGTTTGTTCATATACGTACTACTTCGTTGGGTGGTAAACGTCTTGGTACAGTTGGGCCATCTGCACTTGAACGGCCTTTCCCCAGTATGGAGGCGAATATGCCTACGAAAAATCACAAGCCTGCCCGAAGCGCTGCCCACAGTGCTCGCGCAAAAATCGCTTCTCCTTCTCCTACACTGCGTCGGTGTTTGTTCATACTACTCTGTTGGGTAAACGCCTCTCGCACGCAACGGCTCCCAAACCCGACAGCCGCTCCAAGAAGGGACCGCTCGAGACCAGGGACATCGGGGGCATATATATTTCGGTCACGAGCACCCCATCTTCCTTTCGCTGCTCGAACACTGGTACAGTTGACACATGGCATAACGGCTTTTCCCAATAAACCCGACATGCCGCTCCAGAAGGGACCGGCTCTGAGACCCGAAACATCCTGCGCGTTCACTTCAGCACCCCACCCTCCTCACCCCCTTCCTCCACACTCCAACTCTCACAAACCAACCAGTACACATGTCATTGAGCGTTTCCCAAGAAACCCGACAGCCGCTCCAGAAGGACCGCTCTGAGACCAGGGACATCGGGGGCATATATATTTCTGCGCGTCACTGAGCACCCCATCTTCCCTCTGCTTGCTCTGAAACACAATTCGCGGAAACACGAAAAAGTCGTCTCGCTGACCAAGGTTTTTGTGACCTAGGTAATAATATTGCTTTAACGTTTATACGTACGTACCTACATAGGGTATACTTACTATCACGTACTGTTTATAAGAGGCCACCGCGTTATGACAAGAATCTTTACACTAGCAAACAGATGAGATTTTATTTTACGGATATTGGTACGGAACGGATACGGCTTTCTCTGCCATTGCTTCTGAGATAACAGAGATGAATCTCCTGCGCCCAGTCAGAGGTTCTCGTTCGATATGAGCAATGATGTAGAATGTCACCACAGTAACTATCACAGCCAGAATCAGAGCTCTGGCTTTCTTTGGTGAAAATTCAGCAGATGTTTCATAAAAATCGTGCTCTCCATGCTGAACTCCCTGAACACAGCTTGCTTGCTCTGGAAGGGAAAATAGTGTCTGTCTCCTGCCCCTGCCAACTAACCACCAAGCAAAGCGTTCATTCCACATGTGCGCACAGATTACGAAAAAGTCGTCTCGCTGACCAAGGTTTTTGTGATCTGCTAGCAGTGCGCGGCCCAAGAAAGCGCGCGCAGTTGCTTGTAATCTAGATTTCACTTCGCCCTAGAAAGGCCCTAGGCAAATCACTAGGCCAAGCCAGCGATTGAGCATTCATCGCCAAAAGAAAGCTGCGTTGTAAAATGTCAACAACAGAGCAGACAGACACTGCAGCTTTCTTCCTGCGTAATGTAGAAAACACATCTAGGGAGGGGGCACAGGAAGAAAAGTTACGTGTACAATACACTATGTACAATATGTACCTACATGTGCTATAGGTGTGATCGCAGGCAAGGCACATAATCCAGTTTTTGCTGCCACCCATTGATTCGCGAAATCTCTACCAGTGTGGTCAATACCGATTCAATAGGTATGAGTTCACCAAGGTACTAGTACGTACCTAGGCCTACTAAAAGT
Source organism: Epsilonema sp. ZAB3_2 (assembly GCA_030247985.1). Taxonomy (NCBI): domain Eukaryota; kingdom Metazoa; phylum Nematoda; class Chromadorea; order Desmodorida; family Epsilonematidae; genus Epsilonema; species Epsilonema sp. ZAB3_2. The sequence goes on from JASAMW010006512.1 coordinate 38,850, forward strand.
TATGCTGTATCAGAACAGCAATAGCCTAGTGGCTGGAATATCCCAGGCAGTTTTGCAGCTTCATATACTTCTCTAGCAATAAGTATGCATACATTATTTTGCTAAAACTGCCTACCGCAAATAAATCCATTATGGTCATTCTTGATTGTGTTCGTCCTTGGCGACCACACGTGTTCGACGCAGTGGTATGTGCTTTGGTCAGGAGCGTAGGAGACTGCAATCAATGCATCGAGCTTGAGGTCGCGGAAAGAAAGGTATAGTAGTAGTACGTACGTACTATACAGATACCTAGTCTAGTGTGTACGTAGGAAGTCAGTAACACACACAACGCTAAAACAACATTATTTCTTCTCTTGCGTTATGAAATAAATCATTTATTTTTTCGTTGTTTTGTTCATAAAACAAATTCAAGCTTTTATTAGCCAGATAATATAAGAGAAAATACAACGAGTATTCTATTCTGTGCAAGGCAGGGACACAAGAAAATGAGCCAACTCTTCTCGAGCGAGGAACTTTCATGACGCTTTAACCTGCGTCCCTGCTTTGGCGCGCCTGCGCCTGTTCTGCTCGGCGAGCGCCCCCTGCAAGCCATTTACCAAAACACTGCAAAATAAAATATATTTATTTACTAAACTGCGTACCGCAAATATAAAATAAATCTATTACGGTCTCCGTATGTATGTACAGATAGTCTAGTAAGTATACAGTTGGATGAGTAGTCCTTTATTCGGAAGTGTTGAGAGGTGTGTATCATAAGCATAATGCATACTTAGTATAATACAGTAGCAAGTGAAAGTAGCACAATGACCGTAGCCAAATAGTAAGTCGCAACAGCAAGGTACCATGAAACAGTGGCTGTAGGTCAGAAGTAACGCAAGCTGACCTTGAGAGCTGCTCTGTCATAGTCGAAGTGCCCGAGGCACTCAAGTCGCCACTCACGAGACCATTGTGGTATTCCACGAGAGGTAGACAACCAGGAATACAGATCCACGTCTTTCTCGCCCATGGGTACCATTTTCTTCTGACCCTCTCGTGTGCCTGCACAACACAAATGGATAGCGCTTGTGGGCAAGGCAAGGCATGACATGCCATAGATAGATAGTAATCTAATTACACAATAATATTGCTTTAACGTTTGTACGTACATACATAGGGTATACTTATCACGTACTAGGCCACCGCGTTATGAGAATCTTTACACTAGCAAACAGATGAGATTTTATTTTATGGATATTGGGGAAAGAGATAGTGAGATACTCAGATTAGTGATAGTGATACTTGTTTCTTCTTTGCGTTACGAAATAAATCATTTATTTTTTCTTGTTTTTTCATAAAACAAAAGCCAGATTTTATAGCCAGATATAAGATTAGTGATTTTTCACTAAAATTCCTCCTCCCTCCGGAAGCTTTTCTTTTCCCAAAAGACTCACGTCTCTTCCCAGGAATCTTCTTTGCCAGTTTCAACTCTTCTTAACTTCTCTAGGTGAGCGCCTCAGTCGTTATCTCAGTATTTCCTAGGATCGTTCTCCTACGACTACCAGTACCGTTCTTCTGTCCTCAGGGTTCGATTCCCTGGCACATCCGGCAAATTTTCCTTCTCGACTGCAGAGCCCAAGGTGGGATGTTCCTACTCCATTCTCACTGGAGGTTACAGCCTTCCCCAGGGATCTCCAGGAGATCTCTCTTATCTTTTATTGCCCCCACCATTACCTACTGACTAAACCTCTTTACGAAGGCTAAAACCAAGATGAACCCCCAACATCTACAGTGCAAAAGGCCGCCGCCGCGGCCGCCATCACACCACCCCACCTTTTACTCGTAGAGAGAGAGAGAGTCACGTTTCCACACTTACCCTCTCCTATACCTATCCTGCCTTCCGTCTTCCCCCGTCTTTTCCGTCCGTACTATGTTTCCTCCGTATCTCTCCGTTTCTCTTCCAGTCTTCGCGACCCCTCGTCCTATCTCATCGTATTCAGATATATTCCCTATAGTACTAGTTACAGCTTTTTGGATCTATCAGCCCGCTTTTTTCTCGAGTGCTGAGTTATGCTTCTCCCCCCCCCGCGCCGCCTCCCCGCTAGCAGGTCCCAATCCGTTTCCCCCTTCTGTATTCCGCCGTTTCCTAGTAAAGAAGCTCGCCGTACGATTCCATCGAAGTACAGAATTAAGAGATGCGAGGACAGTGAAATAGCCTAATCACCAGCGGCATCGCCCCTTAGCGGGGAGGTTGGGTGGCTCTCCCACGCGCAGTAGGGGGGGGGGAAAAGGGGACGAGGAGGGAGGAGCGTGGGGGGGATTTGAGGGTGATTAAGTATAAGATTTTTAGGAATTGGGGGTGTGGGGGTTTAGACCCCATATCTTCACCTATAGTCCCACTTCAATCCCCCCTCCTTCTCCTGTCGAGCAGAGGGGGAAGGAAGTGAGGAGGAGGGAGAGGACAGAGCCAAACCAAGACAGGGTACAAATGAAACAGTTTTGTCAACAGCACACTCTACAAGAACACAACAGAATCATTCACACTTGGGATATGATCACACTTCACTTGATTGTACTTGACAACTTGGTGAGAGAGTATGATGGCGTATGGCATTATACGTAGGCATTAGGAACACGATGAATATACAAAAACAGATGATAAAGATCTATGTTGCATGTGTGCCCTTGTGCGAGACACATTTTGGACAAAACTTTGTGTCATCTATGTAATTACCCCCTGAGGCCTTTTGTGTCCTCGTGCCCGACCCTTCCCGACAAAACAAATCGCGAGGTAGCGTTCCCCCCTTTTCCTCCCTCCCCCCTCCTACGCTTCCTTCCCCCTTCCTCTCAGAACTCAGAAAAAGAAAGGTTCTGTAGGGGCCGAGGCAGTGGCCTAAGCAAGATGCGCCCGGTGCGCGGCTCGATTAAGATGTTGGCGCAGCTGAAGAGAGAGCAGATGAGAGCGATTCCCACCGCCTACATTGCAATCCTCATTTGGACATTAACATATTCGTGATTCATTACAATACAGCCAGATCCCAGATCATCAACCAAACTACCCGACCGCCCCAGAAGCAAGGATCGCCACTGGAAAGCTCTAAAGCTTCTCCGACATTCTGGCCTACAACCACCAGATTAAGTCCGTTTATTCCCGTTAAACGTCAGCAGGAACCAAAATCATCACCATGAAGGACAACATGGCCATCTGGTGCCACAAAGTACGTACGTTTATACTAAGGTTCGGTAGATCGAACATAGCCAGGTTATTTACAGTACACAATCAAATCACGTACATATGTATATTGTATACTAACAGTCACAACACTCCAGGCTCCTATGCAGCATCCCATATCTCGTAACTTTTGATAATATGGAATTTAGGTTTGATTTAAGTTGAAGAACCATCCTTTCAAAATATCATGCCTCCCTTCACTGCCCCACACCGTTTTCCAAGAACAAGACGCCAGGAGCCTAAGGAACCCCTCAAGCTCTTTGTACAGTCTCTCTCCAGAATACTGTACACGTTTCTCTTTCACCTAAGAGGGGCGTATCCCATGCTGCTCGTTACTACCCCATTTCAGTTTTCACTTGTCCTCGCATCTCTTAATATACTGCTAACTTTATTCGATTGTACGACGAACCTTCGTACGTTTTTACGTACGTAGCGTTCCGTGCGTTCACATGTATAACGTCTTTCTTTTCTACTAGCCGGTAAATACGGTAAAGCGTTTTGAATACAGAACCGGCGTCGGTCAAATATTCCGTGCTTTGATGCTGGATTGAACTCTGTTTCTTTAGTGACCTTCCCCCCTATAAGGCGCTCGGAGCGCCTCCTCCCAGAGAGCAAGAAAGAAGAACAATAACTGCAGCACATCTCAAAACTCAAAAAACGCGATGGGTACTGTATGAGATGCTCAAAAATTGTAATCAGATACAGGTAGCCTATGGTCCTCCATTCATTCTCTATACCCTCCAACGCCGAGTTTCACTAAGCTGGAGAGTGGAAGTACGGATATGCACTTCGGAGGAGACGATTTTTTAGTACGGAGGAAACGATTTTTTAGTACGGTTCAACCCGGAAAAAATAGTACGGTCGAAAGTGGAAAAATGAAGTACGGAGGCGCTAAAAAAGTACGGTTGAAGGTCTGCCAGCGCCCAACCATAGGTATGTACATGTATTCCAGGCCGAGGAGCTTCTCAAGGTGTGTATAAGTGTGGAAATCGTGAACGTGTACATACATACATACATACATACATACATACGTAACGACCTACTTAAAAGGTATGCATGCATGCATGATAGGGGTGGTGATGGGTATATGACCAGGCGGCCCCTGCGCCGCGGGCCTCATTGGCCCTTTTGTCTATCTGTTGTGTACATACGATTTGTGTGCATGGATCCGGGTACGTGGTGCACTTGCACATCAGTCTTGGTTTTTAGCCTCTCGTAAAGAGGTTGTTCTAGTCAGTAGGTAATGGTTGGGGGCACCGCTATAAAAGATTCAAGAGTATGCAATCTCCTGTTGTGAATAGAATCCCACTCAGCGTTGCTGGTACAGCGCCCGCTCAAGTCACACCTCCAGTGAGAAATGGAGTAGCGAACAATCCCACCTTGGGCTCTGCAGTCGAGAAGGAAAATTTGCCGGATGTGCCAGGGAATCGAACCCTGCAGGACAGAAGAACGGTACTGGTAGTCGTCAGGACAGAACGACTCCTAGGAATAATAATTCCACTGCAGATAACGACTGGAGGCCGCTCACCTAGAGAAGTTAAGAAGATGTTGAAACTGGCAAAGAAGATCACTCCACTGGTGGACAGAGACGTGCAGCTCTTTTGGGAAAAGAAAAGCTTCCGGAGGGAGGAGGCAATTTTAGTGAAAAATCACTAATCTTATATCTGGCTATAAAATCTGGCTTTTGTTTTATGAACAAAACAACGAAAAAATAAATGATTTATTTCGTAACGCAAGAGAAGAAACAAGTATCACTATCACTAATCTGAGTATCTCACTATCTCTTTCCCCAATATCCATAAAATAAAATCTCATCTGTTTGCTAGTGTAAAGATTCTCATAACGCGGTGGCCTAGTACGTGATAAGTATACCCTATGTATGTACGTACAAACGTTAAAGCAATATTATTGTGTAATTAGATTACTATCTATCTATGGCATGTCATGCCTTGCCTTGCCCACAAGCGCTATCCATTTGTGTTGTGCAGGCACACGAGAGGGTCAGAAGAAAATGGTACCCATGGGCGAGAAAGACGTGGATCTGTATTCCTGGTTGTCTACCTCTCGTGGAATACCACAATGGTCTCGTGAGTGGCGACTTGAGTGCCTCGGGCACTTCGACTATGACAGAGCAGCTCTCAAGGTCAGCTTGCGTTACTTCTGACCTACAGCCACTGTTTCATGGTACCTTGCTGTTGCGACTTACTATTTGGCTACGGTCATTGTGCTACTTTCACTTGCTACTGTATTATACTAAGTATGCATTATGCTTATGATACACACCTCTCAACACTTCCGAATAAAGGACTACTCATCCAACTGTATACTTACTAGACTATCTGTACATACATACGGAGACCGTAATAGATTTATTTTATATTTGCGGTACGCAGTTTAGTAAATAAATATATTTTATTTTGCAGTGTTTTGGTAAATGGCTTGCAGGGGGCGCTCGCCGAGCAGAACAGGCGCAGGCGCGCCAAAGCAGGGACGCAGGTTAAAGCGTCATGAAAGTTCCTCGCTCGAGAAGAGTTGGCTCATTTTCTTGTGTCCCTGCCTTGCACAGAATAGAATACTCGTTGTATTTTCTCTTATATTATCTGGCTAATAAAAGCTTGAATTTGTTTTATGAACAAAACAACGAAAAAATAAATGATTTATTTCATAACGCAAGAGAAGAAATAATGTTGTTTTAGCGTTGTGTGTGTTACTGACTTCCTACGTACACACTAGACTAGGTATCTGTATAGTACGTACGTACTACTACTATACCTTTCTTTCCGCGACCTCAAGCTCGATGCATTGATTGCAGTCTCCTACGCTCCTGACCAAAGCACATACCACTGCGTCGAACACGTGTGGTCGCCAAGGACGAACACAATCAAGAATGACCATAATGGATTTATTTGCGGTAGGCAGTTTTAGCAAAATAATGTATGCATACTTATTGCTAGAGAAGTATATGAAGCTGCAAAACTGCCTGGGATATTCCAGCCACTAGGCTATTGCTGTTCTGATACAGCATAACTTTTAGTAGGCCTAGGTACGTACTAGTACCTTGGTGAACTCATACCTATTGAATCGGTATTGACCACACTGGTAGAGATTTCGCGAATCAATGGGTGGCAGCAAAAACTGGATTATGTGCCTTGCCTGCGATCACACCTATAGCACATGTAGGTACATATTGTACATAGTGTATTGTACACGTAACTTTTCTTCCTGTGCCCCCTCCCTAGATGTGTTTTCTACATTACGCAGGAAGAAAGCTGCAGTGTCTGTCTGCTCTGTTGTTGACATTTTACAACGCAGCTTTCTTTTGGCGATGAATGCTCAATCGCTGGCTTGGCCTAGTGATTTGCCTAGGGCCTTTCTAGGGCGAAGTGAAATCTAGATTACAAGCAACTGCGCGCGCTTTCTTGGGCCGCGCACTGCTAGCAGATCACAAAAACCTTGGTCAGCGAGACGACTTTTTCGTAATCTGTGCGCACATGTGGAATGAACGCTTTGCTTGGTGGTTAGTTGGCAGGCAGGAGACAGACACTATTTTCCCTTCCAGAGCAAGCAAGCTGTGTTCAGGGAGTTCAGCATGGAGAGCACGATTTTTATGAAACATCTGCTGAATTTTCACCAAAGAAAGCCAGAGCTCTGATTCTGGCTGTGATAGTTACTGTGGTGACATTCTACATCATTGCTCATATCGAACGAGAACCTCTGACTGGGCGCAGGAGATTCATCTCTGTATCTCAGAAGCAATGGCAGAGAAAGCCGTATCCGTTCCGTACCAATATCCGTAAAATAAAATCTCATCTGTTTGCTAGTGTAAAGATTCTCATAACGCGGTGGCCTCTTATAAACAGTACGTGATAGTAAGTATACCCTATGTAGGTACGTACGTATAAACGTTAAAGCAATATTATTACCTAGGTCACAAAAACCTTGGTCAGCGAGACGACTTTTTCGTGTCTGTGCGCACAATTGTAGTTTCAGAGCAAGCAAGAAAGGAAGATGGGGTGCTCCAGTGACCGCGCAGAAATATATATGCCCCCGATGTCCCTGGTCTCAGAGCCAGGTCCCTTCTGGAGCGGCATGTCAGGGTTTACATTGGGAAAAGCCGTTCAAATGCACATGTGTCAACTGTACCAAGGCGTTTACCCAACAGAGTAGTATGAACAAACACCGACGCAGTGTAGGAGAAGGAGAAGCGATTTTTGCGCGAGCACTGTGGGCAGCACTTCGGGCAGGCTTGTGATTTTCGTAGGCATATTCGCCTCCATACTGGGGAAAGGCCGTTCAAGTGCAGATGGCCCAACTGTACCAAGACGTTTACCACCCAACGAAGTAGTACGTATATGAACAAACACCGACGCACAGTGTTCAGTTCAGCATGGAGAGCACGATTATCAAACATCTGCTGAATTTTCACCACATCAGGAAGCCAGAGCTGGATTGTATGCTCTGCCAAGTGAAGTTCAGTATGGAAACGGAAATGGTGCAGCATCTGTCGACGTTTAATAGGGTCAGCAACCCGCAAGTGGAGGAACATTGCAAGGTTGGTGCGAGATTTTCTTGTTAGTATTTACGGATAGTTCAGCACCGAAGAGAGTAGAGAGCGAAAATGTGGGTATATTGTTGTAGTGGAAAAAGTTATGCGTGTAATGCATTACATGGGAAGTGCCCATTTCATGTGGCATGTACGGTTTTGAAAAAATCAGCAAAAAGTGTTTTGCACCAACAAGATGCTTCGCATTCTCTCTATGAAGAGGCTATGGCAAATTTCGGTTCTGTTTAGCCTGGAGGTTGTTCACAAGAGCAGCTGACGGGTCGCTTTGTGAACAGTCTGCATACATTGGAGCGCGACGAAGATCAAGGCATCAAAAGAGAAGAACGCACAACAGGAGAGATACTGGTAGTAGCTAACCCGGCCAGGAATGAATCGGATGCAGAAATCGTGGTTGGCGCCCCAGCAGACTCACACGGTTGGCAGATTTGTTTTGTTCTCGAATGGTCTTCCTCTGAAGTGTTTTGGATGTACGGTATTAATGTGTGTGGTAGCGCTGTAGTAAATGTGTGTGGTCGCAGGCAAGGAGTCAAAGTGTGTTGGTGCAGGCAAGGAGTTCATGATCCAACTCTCTTACAAGGTATAGCGATTCTATCCCGCTAAAACTTTTAGTTGGGTTTATTTCGCTATTTCTGTTGGCGATAAATCACTAAAATTTAGTAAAAACTCAACATCTTAGCAAGGTAAGGTAAGGTAGGTGGTAGCATTTTCTTCTTTGGCTTAGCTGGATTAATTGCACAGTATGTTACATAGCTCTGTTTCTGTTGCATTCTTCTATGTTCTTCTATTCTTCTATTCTTGCTCATTCATTCTTCTATTCTTGCTCTGTTTCTGTTGCACTAATTTTTTCAGTTTTGATAAACGTAGGCCTACTACATGCGTACGTACTGCTACTTTTTATTACTGATATACACATACATTCATAGGTACTGTACTGTAGGTACTCTTGGCTATGTATGCCATACGTACAGAACAGGGTGTAGAATAGAACGTCAGTCTTGCCTTATCTTATTTTATGCCGTGAATACTTTTTGCGATAAATGCGTGTCTTGCCTGTTTTCTTTGCCATGAAGGAAAAATAGTTGTTCGTATCAATAAAATGAATATTGAAGGTCTACTAAATGGTTTATGGAAAAGCCGCTATAAGTTTTAGCGAAAATAACACTAAACATTTGAGTTAAAATGTTTCACTAAACTGGGTAGTGGAAACTAACTAAAGGGATCCCAAGCCGTATTTGCAGTAAAAGTTTAGTGACAGTTTTAGTGAAAATTCACTATACCTGGTAAGAGAGAATACGAGTATATTGTGGAAAGTTTCCTCGGATCGCCTTGATCAGCAGATCCCATTTTATTATTATGGTGTGAGAAAAATTTGTTTTGCTATTGTGACCTTCAAAATTACACTGTTTTCGTTTAGGATGCCAGAATTATGTGCGGCGCCATTGGTGGCGAAGGAGGAATGCTTCCAGTGCCCTACACATTTCGTTCCTGTTGGTGCAAACAGAAATTCATCATCTGTTTGGTTCCAGTCACTCTTGATCCATCGCAAACAACTTTGTTCATCTCATGCTCAACTTTATTCCCCTGTATGGAAGTGGTCATGACAAGAACGGCGACTCTCTACCATGAAGGACTCTGAAAAAAATGAAGGGGAGACGGATGGTGTTGCGTTGACAATAGAGAGGGTATTTTTCCTCTGTACCATGGAGCTGTCCAGCGCAGATCTGAGCGGGAGTCAGGACAGGATACTGCGACCAGATGGCAGTGAGAGAACTGGTGCGCCCACCAAGGCGGCTTTGCTTTTCAACTGCGCTGTGGTGAAGACAGGAAATTTGGTCAACTGGTGGTACCTACTCAACATAATATTGGCTATATTTTCTCCCTAGTACTAGCTCGTGTGTGATCGCAGGAGGAAAAGAAGGAAGGGGCAAAAATCGCCGATGAAAATATGTCAAAACGCATGTTCGAAAGAAGCGTTGGGCAGCATTAACCGCAGACATACCCATGCTCCAGTATTGCTGGTGTACTTTTTCAAATCACACCGACTCGCTGGACCCAGCCTCCTCACCTAGTACTCCAGGAAAAATCCGCTGCAAGGACAACATTATGCTCTATTCAGCAATAGTAGATGAGCGTCGTCCATTCATAGTTAGGCATGTCGGTTCTAGAGTATATCCCTCGTTTTTTCCGTATATTTTACGCTGGAAGTTGCGAAGTAGGTAAGGCTACTATGGGGTAAATCCGGTCACCTAAGCTCTTTTGAACTTGCTGCTTCAGCAAATGATAAGCCAAGTGGCTCATATGAAAGAGGCGAGTTCAAGGAATCGATTGATATTACGGCTACTACATACTACTTTATCATGTATGTTCTTTCGCTATCAACGGTGAATAAGTTGAATGGGGACATTCTCCGTTTTTCTAGCATGTGACACCAGTGGAAGATGCAGCGATGGAAAGCAGTAGTCTTACTCTGTCCAAGGTGGTGCAGTTAGCTCACTGGGAAAAGAAGCGTGGATGCCGAAAACCAAAAGCGTTGGCGTTTCCGGATGGAAGAGAAAGACGAGCTGCCACGCCCAGAATCTGATAAGGGAAAGATCCTCAACTTCAAGATCATCACCACGAAAAGGTGTTTACCCGAAACGAAAAGGGGGTGTGCCACCATGTCCAATAAAAAACCTTTCGTATTTCTCTGGTGTGCGTTGCTGTCTTGGGTTTATCGGAGAGTAATATTGCCTGCCTGCGATCACACCTACAGGACAGACGATAGACTTTCCGCTCATCGCGTGTCTTGAGTAGTAAACCTTTCGTATTTCTCTGGTGTGCGTTGCTGTCTTGGGTTTATCGGAAGAGTACTATTGCCTGCCTGCGATCACACCTACAGGACAGACGAGACTTTCCGCTCATCGCGTCTTGCGAGTAGTAAACCTTTCGTATGTATTTCTCTGGTGTGCGTTCCTGTCTTGGGTTTATCGCAGAGTAATATAATATGACCAAGACCTAGACCACAGACGAAAGCTGTATTCCGCTTTGTTGTTCAATGCTGTATTCGCTTTTGCTGTATTCGGCTTTTTGCGGAGGCACGCTTCCCTTGGCTCTAGTGCTTTGCAACCCGATTTCACTTCCTCCAAGTGTGCTCTTGAAAAATCTGGTTTATCTGTGTTTGACATGCAGTAGGGCCACATTTTTTGCCCAATACCTGGGAAAGGAAACAGACGTAATATTAAAAGCAGCCTTCTTTCCTTGGGTTTGTGTTCATCGCGCCCGCGCCCCACCCAGCAGAAGCCCAAAAGAAGGAAAGGAGAGGGGGTAGAGGCGAATGAATGTGTATGGCACAGGCCGGAAAACGAAATAGAGTCCAAGGGATAGGTGCCGGAATTGCTGATATCGAGACAGGATTGATTGAATACTTACATTATAGGGAGGCGTGCTTTGAATAGCCCACTGTTATGTACTGACTTTACACACCATAGGATGATCATTATAGTGGTTCGTTTACATTGCGTTAGCAGTACAGCAGTACTAGTGGTGTGTAGTGGTGCTCCTACTTTTTCTGTCGTTTTGTCATATACCTGCTGTCATTGTACTTGTCATGTTTGTAGCTTAAACAGCATTTACAATAATTAGTGAATAGTGGTGGGAGATGTGTCAAATGCGGTCCTGGACTATCATATCTCCTAGTGCAAACACTGCCTAATGAAGTTTCTCAAAGAGAAAGGAATTATGTATCATCTGGTGGGGCATCGCACCTGCAGTCCGAAACTGGAGGTCCACTGTCAAATCTGTGAGGTGTGACACTGCAGTTTATGCCATTGCTCATAGAAAGAGAGCCTCTGACTGGACGCAGGAGGTTCCTTAATTACTGTATCTCAGAAACAGTGGCACAAAATCTCAGAATTTGAAGCTGAAGCTGTACAGTTCTCATTGACAAGGCACACGAAAGTCTACTGCAATGGAAAGAATGCAGTCTACGTTAAAGAGGAATGTGAAGGTGCTCTTTGTGGCACTTCGCTGAAGGCTAATATGACAGAATGCGAATGCATGGAGTGCATCATTCTTCCTCGACGTTTACTGGTGACAAAATACAGCTTCTTGGCTGGGGAAAGTCAGTTGAAGCGGTTGAATCTCTTATGCACGGGATGTAGGTTAGTCTCTTCTGGGCTACTTTTATCGATTGGCGCAGGCCTGCCAGGATGGAATGGAGGAGAACGCAGTGGCCTTCTGGCGCAGACTGACCAATTCCGCATTCTGCAGCTGCAGACGGGATTGCATAATGATCAAGCGGACCGCGGTATGAGGATGGCGGACGGACATCCTTCTACCCACCCTATCGTAAACATGACCCCTGTATACATTTATGCCACAACCTTGAGAACACCATAATTAAGATAATTTTCAGTGATATCATGATGAAGTTGACCAGTCCACTCTTGACCGAATGGATCATGTGTGTGTCTTGCTTGACCGATCATGTGCGTGTCATGCATATGGATTATCGCCCCATCACCTGCACCTGGTGCAAGAGGAAGTTTGGCACAAAGTGGAGATTTGATGGACACTGCCCCCTCAAACCATCCAGGCCCCTAGGATGTCCAGGTGAGAGGAGTACAGTACGTTTGTACATATGTATGTATAATACATACAATATGTTGATGTCGATGTCTTGGGCTGGGACGAAAAAGTCCGGACCGCCAGCCCATTTTGGAGCATGAGAAACGCACTAATCCGTTGTCCCGCCCGCTGGTCTGGCCCTTTTGGAGCAGGAGGAAAACCCTTTTGGTCACTCAGCCTAGTCTAAAGACCGAAACATTCACAACAGTCCATGGCATGGACCTTAGGAGCAACGCACTGGGGCCAGCGAAAGTCCGCTTGAAAGTACCCCTAATCCTTGCATGAAAAAGGCGCTTCTCCTTTTCAGCAGACCACATGGAAGGAGGTATCGAATCTGGACTTAGCCTGCAGGAGGTGTTTGACTTCTTCAAATCGTATGATTTGCCCTGTGAAAATCTGCTGGTACTATCCCGTCACGGGCTGCAACACCCGCTGCACCCCTACCCCTACAGGAAGGGAACACACACAAACCGATGCAAAGAGAAGAGTATGGCAATGTTGAATGTTCCCGTCAGTCGAGGACGACGACGATTTCATTTCGCATAAACGCGCGACCACGCCTTATATGTAGGTACCTAGTGTTGTTATGTCATCGTTATGGATAAGAAGTAGTCTATGACCTGCTGTTTTAGTAGCTATTATGCAGTATGTATTGAACCTACGTATGTCTGTGCAGCCTAGTGAAAGAGATGAAGATGAAATTGCGGGCACATGAAATCTGGGCAATATGGAAAGGAGAGAACTGGAGGAATGTTGGTCAGGACGACGGGAAGTATCGGTCCGTTGTTGCCGCTTTTTGGATCAAGGCGCACAATCTACAGAGGCTGGAGTTTTTGTTCTGGGATGGATTTGAAAACGCTAAGCCTCGTTTGCTTCTTCCTCGCGTAGGGAGAATGGTCGCTTTTCCGTCAAACTGCTCCCCGCAGGCATTACATTGATACTGATTTGATTGATAAATAGGGCTAGGAACCATACACTACGTTGACAGCGCATGGTTCAGTTGACAGTTGAGGTACCTAGAAGTAAATTGAGTTTGTATTTGACTTCTTCTTGGTTTGGTATTGTGTTTGTGTGGGACGTAGGTACTGTACTGTATGTGTGTGTATCTGACTCTACGCATTCCCCATGGTATAACAAGCAATGACAAAGTACATGTATGCATACTGTACACACACTGTGCAAGCATATACGCATTGGGATAATTTTTGCTGTACAAAATCGGCGTCACGTGACGTCCCCCCCCCCCCCCTAAACGTGGCGCTTTCGTGACGTTT
>JASAMW010006512.1:57500-58999 GCA_030247985.1 Epsilonema sp. ZAB3_2
TACTAGCCTGTGGTACTAGGCACAGCTTAGCCTGTGGTCCCAGGCAATAAGAGTTTTCCCAATGATTTTTTCACGGCCAGCTGAACCAACCAAAACATAAGTGGGCCGGACCAAACATTAGGAACAAAACTTGGCCCAAGCCCTTTGTCTTCCTCTTGAGCAAATCGGACCTTCTCCCCTCTCTCCCTCCTCTCCTCTCCCCCCCCCTGACTCCAATCCTCTTCATGACCACTCAAGACTAGGGAGGAAACAAAAGCTTGTCCGTTTGGTCTGATGTCTTGGGCTGGGACGAAAAAGTCCAGACCACTGGCCCTTTTTGGTTCATTGGGAACACGCTAATCCTTAGGCCGGCCGGCGGGTCCGGCCCAGGGGTAAAAGTTTGATGTTTCAGCTTAATATGAAGCAGACTTTGAATACGGATCTATCAGCTGAAGGATGAATTCCCCTGTATTCTACCAAATTTGGCCACCTACCGGCCAATGGCTATGCACTTTTCGCCAATAGCCTAGGAGTGAAGGAACGCATCGCCTGGATATGACTACTATCTTCAGATAGTATCCTGAATCCCTCGTCCCAGAAGTGACTGCTTTACTATTTGGCGGAGAAGGATAAGCTGGAGAGAGAAGGGGACAGAACACATCATGCGCCCGCGATGAAATCATGCGGAAGAAGTGGTGCAGCAGCAGCAGTTTCACGATGACGTGGTCTCGCGACTGAAGAAGAGAAAGACAAACTTGGTAAGAAACGTACTGTACATCTACATACCTAATTACCTACCTAAGCTAAGGGTGTATGTGCATATGTACAAATATGTGTGCATGCGTGTGTGATCTGAGATGTGTATACATGTATGTGAGTAGTGGTGGCGGATCATGTGCGTGTACTAGCCGGTGGTACGAGGCACAGCAGCGCCTGTGGGTCGCAGGCAATGGGTACATGACTGCTCTGCATGCACAAAATGTTTTGGTGAGGCTTTACTGGCTGGTGGCTGGCTCCCTCACTCCGCTCTCTCAACAGCACAGATCCCTTTCAGCAGAGTGGAGAAAAGAAGGTTGGTTTTAGAAGGGTTTTCCTATTGATTGTGGTGCATTATCTACCATTGCTGATGATAATAAAAGATTCTCTTTGGAAAGAAAGAGCACTAAAATATTTTATTGCGTAGTGAAACCAAGAAATATACACTCATTGTATTTTTGTGCTCCATTCTGATTACAGAGGGTGGAGAGATGGGCATCTTTGACAAACTGATGGCGAGAACAAGGGAAGTGAGAAAAGAGTTGGGAAGATTTTGAACCTGTATTTCATGGTGGATGGCCAAAAAATATACTAAACAATAAACCATTCTAGAGGTATGACTTGCCTAGACGGATTTCAAGCTGTCAAGCACATAGACCCTTATTAAGAATGGAATGATTTATGTGATCGCAGGCAAGGACGTTTTATTCTGGAATTTTATTGTTTTATTCTTCCTATCATATATTATAGTTTCGTCCCGGAGA
>JASAMW010006517.1:0-35269 GCA_030247985.1 Epsilonema sp. ZAB3_2
ATATTCTTGATAATTCTGAGAAAAAGGTCATTGCCACCGGAAATTGTTCCAGGAATAATTTTCCAGCCGAATCTAAGCTATAAGCAAGCATCTACTGTACATTATTATTTCTGCTAAACTGTACCGTAAGCATGAATATGAAGCTATGTAAAAGCTAACGTCGTCGTCGCGCGTCTGTTTTTTTCTGCTAGCGGCTATTCGACAAATACGACGACAGTACCGAATTTTTGTTGTCGATTTCCCTGTTTC
This sequence comes from Epsilonema sp. ZAB3_2, assembly GCA_030247985.1. Classification (NCBI taxonomy): domain Eukaryota; kingdom Metazoa; phylum Nematoda; class Chromadorea; order Desmodorida; family Epsilonematidae; genus Epsilonema; species Epsilonema sp. ZAB3_2. The sequence continues at coordinate 250 of JASAMW010006517.1, forward strand.
TAAGGAACCATATAAATTGTCTATCAAAAAACCATGTAGGCAGCCCCCGCCAAACATGGCGGTTTTCCCTGAACGAAAAATCCGGCCAAAATGGTTGACGTTTACAGTTGAAATAAAATGCCAGCGCAACGCCTAATGAAAATGGATTTACGACATTGCCAAGGCAAAATAGATACGGGGAGCCCCAAGTCGGTAGCTTATGCGGCAAAGCAGCAAAGGCGCAGCTTAGTAGTAAAAATCCACAAATTATTTTAGATGTCTGCCTTTTATCTCGGTCTCGAAAAGCTGACTTGATAAGCTAAACTATTTTGATCAGCAAGACAAGCTTGAAGTTTTGGGCAGAAACCTGCCGCGCAAAGTTTCTCTCCGTCTGGAATTTTACTCACCCGCACCCGCACAGTGAAAGGAAAGGAACCAAATTTTCCTCTATTTAGCTTCCGATTTTGATCGATTTCTAAAAGCAGCTGAAAAGTGCAGCTAGGGTGCACGCACGCATTACGTATTTTAGCACACTGCATTCGAAGAGAAAACTTCAAGCAACCAATTCGAAGTCTGTGTGTGAAGTCTTCTTTGCGCAAGCGGCAGCAAAAGAAAAAGTAAACAACTTCTATGAAAACCGAGGGAGACGAAAGCGTTCAAAAGCGCAATAGGAAGACGACCAAACGATGTTCTTCTCATCCAAACTACGGTTGCAGTTGCCTTGCGATGTTTTCCAGACAATAGTAGATTACACAATGGCTGTTCTTGCGGTATTGCCAGGAACATATTCCTGATATTACGCATTACCAAATAGGCAGGCAATTGGCCAAATTTACGACCATGTGTATAGTATGTAGCCTACCTACTTTATTTCACTTGGTCACAAAGCACAAAGACTCAGGTAAGTATTCGAAGCATTCACACACATACGTACAGTACCTAAAGTCATCTGCCATACCTCTGCAATAAGCATCTAGTTTCTCTCCACGTACACACGTATACGTACATAACAAACAAAGAAGAAAACGACAAAACAACCAAGTAATCCAATTGGTTCGGAATAGGCAATGATGACCAACAACAAAATGAAGGGCCATAAAACATTCCGACTTTCCTACTGCCCGATCTATTGGCCTACATTCTCTATGTACAATAGTAAATGCATGGCTTACAGCATCCAGAGGACGGCGAACAATATTGTAAATCAACATGAACGAAACAACAACATTATACGCCATGTGTACCGTTGTGTTACGTACTGCGTACGTATGGCAACAGCGTCCGAGGCCAGACAGTAGTGTACGTAAGGCGAGTTTAGCCATCTATCCTTGAACCGACATGTGGTCGTGGGCCTAAAAGTCCACAGCCGTGACCTAGGGTAGCTGGTTCGATTCCCGTTCGGTCCTATTTCTCTCCTCCCTTTTCAGGGCCCAGCTATCGCCATACGTAGCGCGACGCATCACAGTACGTACAATAGAATGTAGATCTACCTGCCATGTACCATCGTGGTTCTAATAACATCTACAAATTCACTTGACCAACCAGAGCTTGAGTAGTTTTTTCTGAATACTCTGCAAGCTGTGGTCTTTCAGTACTGAGTCCGTCCAATCTCTGTGTCCAGCTGGATCCTCGAAGCTGCACTGGGCAATCTTAAACATCAAAAAAATAATTACTTGTACACATAATTTAGAGTGTACCATGCCAATAAAATGGCGCATTCACCTCATCACAATAATCGACTGGGTGCCCCTTACCATGTACCGTACATACATACGCAACTAGTGCATGTATGCACTGTACCTTTCGTTCCAAGAGTTTCATCAGTTGAAGATCCCAGTGGAGCAAGAGATGATAGTCTCCTGCAGAGGTAGCGCATGGAGTGCACAGAAAATGCTTCTGCAAACATTTCAAAACGATGCACAGACATACTGTAACTGCTGAAGGCTCATGGCGCGTTCACCAGACGTCTGTTACGTCCGTAAATCCATCCGTCCGTCCGTCCGTCAAATCCGTAAAACGTATCTTGGAGTACATGGCACACCGCAAACAACCATGTACTCCTAGATACGTTTGACGGACGGACGGACGGACGGACGGACGTGACGGACGTCTGGTGAACGCGCCATCATTCACATTGGAAGGAAAAGCGCTTGGCGTACGGCTCGGCTCATCCATGGCTACCCATGCCAATGCCTGTGTCAAACCATGGATACGCTGAGCGTACGCCCAGCGCATGTGTTCAATGTGAATGGGCCATGACACTACACGATGATCAAAACATACAACACGGTGATTGATTTGATTTTACGCTTTACCTCGTAATAAGACCGTCCATCCATACTGCTGAACTTCAAGGTAACTGGGTCCGACTGGGCAGGAAGAGAGAAGGAAGCTACTTGGCCAGCCCTTACAGTCTTGTCGCAATTCTACAGTACGTAAACACAGCAATAGCATCATATCATATCCACTAATTGCGTTAGTAGGAGGCGTGGCCTGATGTCTCAATGTGACCTGATTTTACTACCAGGCCCAGGCGAAGCATCAAAGTCACGCGTTCACCCAGGCTAGAATAACACAGTAACGAAGAGATTCGTCGTCCCTGAGTGAACTCGCGACTTTGATGTTTCGGCTGGCGACTGAAAGAATGGGGATGATCAAAAATATAAAGAGAACTCGACCTTGCGGCCAGGCTCCATAATAACTCAACTCGTGGATAGTCGCTCCTACTCTGATGAAGCCACAGATAAAAGAAAGCAGAACAGCGTTAGTGTTGCACGCAATACAGCAGAACCAAACCTTTACCAGGCATTGCCACTCCTCCTCTCTTCCCCTTGGTTTCGTTGCCGTTAGTTCCACTTCCAAATACTCTTCGCAGCAGCCCTACAGCATGTACCTCATGTATGTATTTTGTATGCACGGTACATGGTACTGTAACTGTAACATGATGGCACATGGTATCCTACACTGTATGCACATACATACCTACCTTCTCGGCAAAATAAGATAAAACAGAGAAATAATGCATAAAAGCATACCCGTAACGCTCCATTGTGCAGCTTAGAACAGGCGAGCGCTCCAGAAGATTCCTTGCAACACTGAGACACCACCGACGCGTGAACGTCATCTCCTAAAGAAAATTATTTGTTTATACAACGTCAGCCATGCTTCCTCTGAGCCTCATTATATATTCTTGGTAAAGTTGATGCTTACGGTTCAACTCCACTCGTTGATCTCTGAGTTGCTCAAACATCTGCTTGGTTAGCGATTTCAGTGCCAAACTTCTCTGTACATAACAAAAGACATAACGTTCTACAGTCCATAGCGTAGATTTACGTAGGGTACTGTGGGGTAAACCCGGCCACCTACTACGCTCCTTTGAACTTGCTGTTTCAGCAAATGATGAACCAAATTAGCTCAAGTGAAAGAGAATAGTTCGAGGGATTGATTTGACGTTATATTTGTCTTAATCGGTCTATTGGCTGCTAAGATATGCAGCCCTGAAAGTTAGGTGGCCGGATTTTCCCATGGCCGGGTTTACCCCACAGTACCCCTACACAAGTAAAATTATTACAAGGGTGACTTCAGAACAGTGAATTCATACTCTCATCCGTGTACTGTACGTACAATCAGCGCGAAGCTACGTTGAATTCGATCATCATCAGTCACCCTTATCTACAGTACGTACGTAACACTACACTGCAACACTACGTCATGCTTGTATTCGCTATTTGCGCTAGGAATTGTAGATGGTCCTGAGCTAACCCTGTTTTTCAGTAGGTTCGTTTTTTATCGGTGCCACCTGGGTTACTGATTCAAAAACGCACTAAAACATAGAAGGGTAAACTCGCGAGCCCACCCATAATTCTTAGCGCATGCATGTGGCGAATAGGATAGCATGGGGAAAAACCCCAAACGGGGGAAATCCGCCCACCTATGGCGCTTTTACCCCCATTAGGCCTTGGTAGTCAGTCAAGTTATGGCTAGGAACGTAAAAACAGAGGCAGAAGTTTCCCGAGATACATTTTCGAGAGCCATGTGTTGAATGGCCGGGTAAAACCGACATAGCTGGGCGGATTTGCCCCATGACCGGGTTTACCCCACGCTAACCTACTTAACCCATACCTTCGCCTCCAGTTCTTCTTGCTCTCTCGTGACGTCATCCAGCGGTCGAGCCGGCGTTAAGAAGCGCGGACGGCGAGGCAGGGACGTCTGTTTTCGGCCATGGCGACCGCTACTAGAAGAAGCAGCAGCGGTGTCTTGCGTGGGAGCGAGCACTGAAGAGGAATAAGGAGGAGCAGTGCGGCTAGAGGCAGAGTAGGAGGACACAGCGAACAGCTGACCCAACAGCACCTCACCAGACCAACGCGGCACACCCACTACGGCCTTACTTTCACGCTTCTCGCCTTCTTCCCACCTGGAAATAGACAATATTGGTTACTTGATGGCGCGTTCACCAGACGTCCGTAACGTCCGTCCAACCGTTCGTCAACTAATAAGTATTCGTCCGTCAATCAACCCATACGGGTTGACGAACGGACGGACGTTTGGTGAACGCGCCATGCCGCCATGAGACCGGGGGAGGGGTGTTCCATTCCATAGCGTACTCTCTCTGGCCAGAATACTCGGAAGCTTTGCTCTTGCTCGACCACAGTGATTTCGTAGGTTCTCTGTGTTAGGGGGATCTACACAGCGGTCCACGCGCGTCGAGTTGCGAAAGGAGACGAGGAGACACTTAGAACGCGTTCAACTGCCGAATAAGGGGACCTGTGTTGCTTTCTTTCGCAACTGTCTACCACGCGCGTGCCGTACTTTGTACTGTGTAGGTAGGTTCGATAATGCAGAGATTCTACTCAGATCCGCAGCAACTTGCTACTTTCCCTGACCATAACACCCATGAAATCGGTTCAAATTACTCCCCACCCCCCCCCCCCCCCCCCCCCCAAGTTATCCTACTTTTCTCTGGCTTCCAGCAGCTGTTCGGCAGACGGAGGCGCAACTCTGAGGACGTCGCCGTTGGCCCACATCACCCCTTCCTTCCTCGCTTCTTCCGACGTCAGCACAGAGGCGCCGTTCAGGTAGAGATAGTCCCAACTCCTCACTGGGATGAAGGGGGCGAATTCTTCTGTCTACATACACAATACAAAAAAAGCATAAGTAATATCGCATGGACCACCGTAAAGAGGCCCACGTTTTCATACATACGGGCAAGAACTTCTAGAAAATGACTGCCCTGAATAGGTATAGGCATAGGCGTCAAGTCCACTTTGCTTTCTATGAAAACGTAGACCTCTATACGGCGGTAGCTCTGTTATTTGCTGGGACGGTGGGATAATCCACAATTGCCAGTGCTATGTACGCACACTTGAACCTCCTAACGTACGCTGATGGTATAATACCCAAAGGATAGGCTGTCCACCCTATGCAATAAGAGCCAGTACTGGGTCGCGAGGCGACCCCTCTAAATTACCTGGATTTTCAGTGCAACTTTTGATCGGTCGAAGTTCGGCGCGGTCGTCGTCTTTCCTGCTCGTTTGTTTCTTTCCGCGCCGACCTTCGCGTCGATTACCGATCAAAAGTTGCGGAACGCTGAAAATCAAGTAGTTCAGAGGGGTCGCCTCGCGACCAAGCCGGCTCCTATTGCATATGGTGAATAGATCTGGATCTAATAGTGGACAACCCAACTTCATTAGGACCGGATCAGCGCGCGACGGTCATGAAAACTGCAGCTTTTTACCTTGTTGCGCAGGGAGCGAAAGGAACGAGCGACGCAACAAAGCTAAAAAGCTGCAGTTATCATGCAGCCGGTCTATGCAACACTTACCGACGTAACAAGAACGGTGCCGTTGGCCTTGCTCCTTTTGATCAGACGGTATTTTCTCATTTGAAAAGGCGCCGAAACTCGATAAAAGAAGTAGCGGTGCCTGGGAACAGCGGAGTCGACGGTGGGAAAAACGTCGGGCAGATACAACATCAAAGCGCCAATCTGTAGTAAGAACAACAAGCAATAAAAGAATGATGCCACGTTCACAACGGACGCTTAACGCCAACCGTCGGCGTTAACGCGAACGCCGACGTCAACGCAGATATTAATTAGCGTTCTACGCAGAAAGCCAAGCAAATCTCTATTTTACTCCGATAGATAATAACGCCGACATGTTTGGTACGTACGGTTTGGTGACGTGTTTGGTACGTATGTTTGGCACATGTAACATGTTTGGTAAAGCTAAGGGTACAAGTACCGTATTTACCTGTGCATAGCCCCCCCCCTATGCATAGCCCCCCCCTATGCATAGCCCCATATTGGCAAAACATAAAAAATGACCCATGCATAGCCCCCCCCCCCCCCCCTATGCATAGCCCCATATGTACTGTACAGTACCTGAAGCTGCCTATATAAGCTGGTCATAAGCTACCCATAGCCACTCCCACACCAAGCTAAGATGCCTATAAGCCTGCTTGGGGGTGTATTGTACTAGAATAACACTGTTTTGCCCTCAATTATGCCCTAAAACACGTGCTTTTGACCTAAAAAATATGCCTCTACGCACCTCTCAAAAACATAAAAAATGTCCCATGCATAGCCCCCCCCTATGCATAGCCCCCCCCCCTATGCATAGCCCCATATAGGACCTCTCAATTTTTGCATAGCCCCATGGGGCTATGCACAGGTAAATACGGTAAGACTTCACCGCTCACCACGCCACCTGCCGACAAGCGCGGAAGCAATAAAAAAGAAGCGACGAAGCGACAGACGCTACATGAACGCCTAGAGTACGCACTGCGCAAGGCCATGTACTCCTAGAGAGGCCTTCTTACGAAGGCCCCACCTCCCGCCTCCCTTCCCTTCTTTTCCTTCCTCTTCCTTCCTTGTGCAACACTACTGGAAAATAAGAATAGTGGTGCGCTTCAGACGTGCTCCGAGTTTGCTCCGAGCGAGTTCGCTCCGAGGACCTCAATTCGGAGCGTAATTTGGTTGTTCACACGTAAACGTTATTGCTCCGAATAAACACGGCGCGCTTCTTTTTAGTCGTTCACAAGGGGAGAAAGCAATGCCGAGCAGCTTTTATCACTTTGCGGAGGTTCACGCGCCACGTCGTAAATTTTCTGCGCAGTTCTTTTTGTTTTTCTAATTAGCTCCGACTTTTGCTCCGAGAAGCCTCCGAGTTCGGAGCTAAACTCGGTGGTTCACACGTCTCCGAGTTTCAAACTCACTCGGCAGTTCACACGTACGTTTGGAAAAACGGAGCGAGTTCGGAGCAAACTCGAAGGATTTACACGTTGAAGCATAGGCAGGGCTCCCAATTCGGAGCGAATTCGGAGTTCACGTCTGAGGCGCAGCAGTGTCACGCTTTTAAACCGGTAGCGGCGTGGTGAGCGGTGAAGTCTTACTTGTACCCGTAGCTGTACGGTACCTCAGTCCTTTTGTCGGGCCCGGCTGACGTTAATCCGTTCTGTTCCTCTTTCTTAACGCGGTTATTATGAGACTGGCGCTGCTCCCTTTGATCTTTCTGATAGTCATATTCGTCATCACTGTGCTCTTTTTCCTCCTCAGCTTTTTCAGTGGGCACAAAAATTCGCGGTTTCTTAACAAAAGAAACCAAGAGTGCATACGCAATAGCAATATACAATCGAACTGCATACTGCAATTCTGTACATACATAATATACGTACAAGGTACGGTAAGATACGGCAGTGTATCATGCGGAGATTTCCGTATTCGTCGCTTTTTGCGCAAAATCCACACAGAAATGTCCATGTATTTCATGCAAAAAAGACTTCAAAAGCTTCAAAAATCTCCGCATTTCTCTCAATTACATCTATGTAATGATGCAGGGTACAATGGGGTAAATCCGGCCATGGAAAAATCCGGCCACAAAAGCTTCAGGGCTGCATATCTCAGCAACCAATCGGCCGATTGAGAAAACTATGATATCAATCGATTCCTTGAACCCTCCTCGTTCAAATGACTAAACAGCAAGTTCACAGGAGCTCAGGTGGCCGGGTTTACCCTACATTACCCTGCATCCTCTGCGATAGAAAGTTCCCCCATTTCAGTATTATTACCTTCTTTTCAAATTCCACACTGCTTTCCCCGTCTTCTTCGCGTATTCGCCGGCGTTTCGCCTGCACAGACTCCTCGTGTGCAGCGGCACCCAGATCAGTGTACTTGCGGCAGGTTTCGCGGTCTTTGTTCGTCAAAACGACGACGCAAGCTTCAGTCCACTGGCTGATGGCGTCTTCCATGCTTGTTGCTTCGGTCATGCCTGCTGCCTCTTGGTTGGTTCGTGATCTTGAATACGTAATCTTGGGTCTTGACTTGGGTGGTTTGGTTCTTTTCTTGTTTTCTTTCTTCCTTCCCTTTTTTTTCGCTATCGCTTTTTCTATTTTTCTTTTCTTAGATATTGTAGAAGTCTATGTTCCACCAAGGACTTCTAGACCGCAGTAAGTAGTACGCGGTCTAGGAGTCCTTGGTTCCGCCTTTCTTTCGAAGGCAACAACGAATAGACGCAGAACTGCCAAACTGCCATTGCCAACGCTTTCGTGTGTTCAAAGCTCCTTGGTGTGTTCAAGCAGTGGCGCCCTTGGAGCTAATTTCGGCTTTATTTGGAAAAAAGTTACGTATGTGTCACACACACCACGAACATACAGTAATGTTAGTAGGGATTGCGGATCGTTCTGTTTGGGAAGCCTCAAAACTTTTTCTCCTTTCGTTCACCCATTGCAGATGCCGCATTGCCGCTGTTTGCCGTGGCCGACTGTGTGACGCTGATTTCCGTCCCCGTCGTTTGCTTCACCGTCGTCCCCTTCTTCGCCGCCTGCTCCGGCACTTTTCCCTGCTTCTCTTGCGCCTTCTTTCCTTCCTCCTCCATCTTCGCTCTCGCCCTCGCCATTTGCTTCGCAATCGTCTCCCTCGGTTCGGGCACAGCCGGGTCTTCGAAAGCTTCGTACGCGATTTGCAATTCCTGCGCCGAATTGCATGCCGCGGCTTCCGTGGCAAGGACTCCCCGTCGGGAGATGGGAACTTCCTGCGGCGGGAGAGTCAGCTCCTGGGTGATCGCTGTGGTCTCTATTCCTGCAGTTAACCCTCCTGGAGCTACCGAGCCTGTTGGTGGTCTCTTTTTTGCTGCGTCCTTCGTGCTGGAAGATGACTCGTCGGTCTCATAGCTGCGGATCGAAGCACCGGAGTCGTAGTTCGGCTTGCTGTTCGGTCGTTTCCTTCGTCGCTTCTTTTTCTGCTGCACTCCACCGGTTTGCTGATTCCGGGGCCCCTTTTTCCCATGATGGTGACTCCTGGTTGCAGTGTCCTGCGTGGGGCATGTGCAAGAGCCAGTTGGAAGTGATTGTCTCGTCGTTGCCAGAGATCGATCTGGTGCCTTTTTCTTCTTCGCGCACAGCCATATCATTCCTCCGCCACTCAGCGCCGAGAGTAGGGTGAGTAAGGAAAAGAAAAAAGAAAAGCACGGCTCCATCCTGCCACCACCACCAACAAAAACGACCTCTCCGCAAGACTCGAAAAAAGAAGAATGGAAAAGTAAGTCGCTGGATCAGTCACCTTCGCCACTTCCTGCTGCTTGCACCACACGACCGCCCCCAAGACGCGAAAAACAAGAATGACAGTAGGTAGCAGTAGGATGGGCGAAAGTGTATGTACAGTGTATGTAAGTACAGGTGAAAATTGCATCATAAGGTAGTTCGAACGTAAACGCATTTTATTTTGGGAACAGCATCTTGCAGTCGTCACTCATGTTAGTACGTATTGAGCATGCAAATTACTGTAATGATTCGTGTATAACCCCATGGGGTTGTCAAAAAATTAGTGGCCAATTTGGGGGGTTATATACGAGAGGGGGTTATACACGAAGGGGGGTTATACACGAGTGCATTTATCAAAAGTGGGGTTTAGAGCCTATTATTTTTTCCGCCTCGGTAATTTGGGCTTGTTTGTACTCTTCATGACATGGCAGATGCTTCAAAATTGCCTGACAAGACAATTACAGCTTCTGTTTTAGCTAGAAAACGCTAAAAAAACACCTCTCCATGCTAGAAAACCCTCAATTTCTACCGATTTTTGCATGCTTCGTGTATAACCCCCCTGGGGTTATACACGAGTGCAATTGACGTTAGTCGCTGATTTGGGGGGGTTATATACGAGGGGGGGTTATACACGAAGGGGGGTTATACACGAGTCATTACAGTACAGTAAATCCTATCCTCCTGGCTTCGGGCCTAGCATCTCCCGGCTTTGACAAGGTTAGTAGTGGGTTTTCGAGAAGGTTGGTTCTTGCGTGAGTTGCTGTTGGATGAATCCGACTGAGTGGTCTTCGCCGATCTCACTTCCGTCTTCTTCTTTCTTCCAGCCATTTGTCCGCCTCCTCGTCTACTTCCTCTCGTCTGCTCTGCTTTCGCTTTGCTCTTCTGCTGCTGCGCCGTTTTCCTCTTCCCCTCTTTCTCCATGTTCTGCTTCGCTCGCAACATCTGCGCCACCAGCGTCTCTCTCGGCTCCGGCACTTTCGGGTCCTCGAACGCCTCTTTCGCGATCTGCAGATCTGGGCTGGATCTGGTCGGTCTCAGTTTCTCTCTCCCCGACACCATCACTTCCACCGGCGGTAGGCTCATTTGCGATCCCAGTGCTTGGTCGGCTTTCCCAGCTCCAGCTTTCTTCGCCGCTGCTACCTGTGCAGGACTGGGCTTGCTGGGCGCTTCTTCACGACTGGTCGAGTAGGTGACTGAGACGTCATCACCGCTGATAGATTTTCGCGAATCGTACCTCGGCATCTTGCCCCGCTTTCCCCTTTGCTGCGTCGCGCCTTGACTCCGACCTCGACTCTTTACGCTCGCGCTCTTCTTCGGTCCCGTGGTCTCATCTACAGCACTCACGCTTCGTGTCATTACCTGCGTCGCGCAAGTTGTGGTGTTAGTAGTAGCTCCGTCTTTCCGATCGAAGTTCATCTTCGAGTGCTGCTTCTTGTTCTTGTCGCCGACGCACAACCATGACATCCATCCGCCGCTGACCAGGAGTAGGGTGAGTAAGGAAAAGAAAAAAGAAAAACAAGCCTCCACTTCTATCGCCGACATCGTCTTCCCGCTGCTAGTTCGTCGCACCGAACCGACCACTCTCCAGGACGCAAAAAAAAGAAATTGAGCTTCGCCTTGGCGTCGTGTTTACTGTCAGGGGCGACGGAGGTTTTGTTCGGGGCAATAATATCAATTTGTGTGCTACAACTTACGGCGTAGTACAGTATACAAAGCTTCGTGTACGTACAGTAGTGCGACGATTAGCCTATTGTGTACGTGCGTAAATAAATAGGTATCGTAAATCGTAATAGTAGATGGGCGTTGGGCCTCAATACGTGTCGGACGTCAACATATGACGCCGGTGTGTAAATTGTGCAGCACCAGTGCCTTTTGGCAAGTATGCTTTCAAACGTAACAGTCACGCAGTACAACGTAAGCTTCTGACGTGGGTAATAAGAAGGGCCACACGCTAAGAATGGGCCGAAGTTGCTTTTAGAGTACTACTATCCATCAATCCAAACAAAACAAGCGATCTCGTGATCATATTTATAGTATTCGACGCTATATCAATACTTGCATTGCATTTGTAAACACGGGCAAGAATGCTATTTTATAAACCGGATATTTTGCTTGCCTGCCAACGTCGCTAGAAGTTGAGTCACTTTGTCTGGCTGGTTGAAAGGAGGCGGTTCCTTTTCCTTTGTACATACACTTAAAACAATTTGTCTCCAGATTGCTGGACAGATGTTCCAAGCTTTCCGGTGTCTTTTCTTTTCTCCTCAGGAAACATGAAGAGTGCTGCTGCATTGTCTTTGATCTGCCTGCTGAGTGCAGCAAACGCTGTAAGGGATAAATATTCTCCCTTTATCGATCGATGTATTTTCGCTCGAATCATGCGAATTCTCCCCCGCATATGAACACTCTCCCAATATTGTGTAGTGTATTTTCATTTTGGCATTTTTTTTCAGGCACGCAACCCCTTTGACGAATCGTACAACTGTCCTAAACTTGCCTCATGCATCAACGCCTACAATGCCCAACTGGCTCGTTGTCAAGCGCTGTACGAAGCGGACGTGGGTCTCGATCGCCATGATATCGTCGTAAAAATAGGTGTAGACAAATGTGGGGAAAATATCACGCAACTGGAAACGGAAGATAGGAGACTGCAGTTGCAATTGTTCCAGTATGTCGCCAGTTGTCTCAGGGAGCAAAACGTGCAGCCGTCACAGCAGGTACGTTGGTTCAGTAGGTACATGTACACACCCGTAGGTAGAGGGCTGTCGCTGTGGTGAGAGTAAACCGGACGAAAACCAAAAACATTCATGGTGAAAGATAAATAAGTACACAGTATGGGCCAGAACGATGAGAACATTTTCGTTTAGGCCTTTTGTCAGTTTATTCAACCGGCGACAAAAGTGGACAGTTGCGATCGGCAAGCGGACCGTTGTTGGGTGAAGTGCGACGCGTTATTCGATGGGTGCTTACCTGCTGACATGTAAGATCAAGATGGAAACGCATACTACGTAGTACGTTCGTATACGTACCGGTACGTACAGTACGTATGTAATGTACATACAGCTCATGTTTAGCTTGCTTTTTTGGCTATCGCTGAATCTTTTCTTGATCTTTTCTAGCTGTTGGGAAAAGTATGAAAACTACATGACATCCTTGCCGCTTCATGGAGGCATTCATGCCCGAAACTTGAAGATGCTACAGACGCAGCAATGCCTGAAAGATCTGTACGACAAAGGAGACTTCTTCCCTGGAGCAGGAGAAGCGCAGAAGAGGCGCAGATTCAAGAAATTCACCTGGCCAAGAACTTCTGGAACCCACGTGAAGTGAAAAAGCTAGAAGAACTGTTATTGTTGTGCATGTGCAATGTGTACGCGTTTACATACATTGATTTTCTTTTACAATACTGTTTTTGTACATTTTTGTTCAACAACTGTAAGAAGTATTTTGAATATTTAGCCCGTCGTACTGTGTTCTTTATCATGTAGCGGACCCCATCAACCATCTTTATTACCAACCAACCGCAACACAATAAAACGATTGCCCAACATTCGAACATTGCAAGAAGAATAAAATACAATCGGTAACAGCTGAACGAAAAGCCAGCAGTACCACGTGTCGCGTGGCGATTTACGCACATCACACTTATACTACTATACTACTATGTTAGAGTCTTGCACCCGCTTATTACTTATATTTCCGTACGTATGTGTACACACGTGTGTATTTTATGCATGCTTCTTCAGTGAATTTGCATTGCGTATTGTAGCTCGTATCCTGCCACTTTTCGGTATCATTGCGTGTGTGCAACTGACCTGTGTCTTGTGTGCGTGTTGTCGGGAGCGTTTGCTTGCTTACTTACCTTCAATTCATACCGACTTCGCTTCGCTGGCTTTTGGTGTCTTTGAGTAAAAGCTTTCGTATCTTCCGGCCTGCGTTACTGTCTTGGGTTTTATCGTAGAGTAAAAATGTTGCATAGGTACGTACGTACATACGTAACATGCAAAAATCAAATTTGTCCTTCACTTTGTACCTAGTTTTGTTCCAAGCACTGTAAAAGCTTCTGTCCCCGCCACACCACGCATCCCAATACTATCACGTCATCCTGTATTGTATAGTACCAGTATTCCAACCTCATGATAAACATCAAATTTGTCCTTCACTTTGTACCTAGTGGGGGGGGGATACAGTCGACAGTCACAGAATAGGGGGTTATAAAGGAGAGGGGATATTTGAAAGAGGGTTATAAACGAAGTTTTTACAGTACGTACGTTGTCCTCAGAAATTTTCTAAAAGCAGTGTTACTAAATAGTTGAGAAATACCACCGGAAACTCGAAAATCGTATGCAATGTCCCACTTGCCTCCCACAAAAAGTTATTGCTGGGCTTATAAGGTATGTACCCCCGGTAGGGTTGCAAAAGCAAAAGTAGGGTATTAATTAATCACTTTTTTAGTTTTTTTTTCCGCTTCCTCTTTTCTCTTGCTCCCTTTTTACGCACAAGGACAGACGATAGCTAAAAAAATGAAATTATTCAATTTGCACAAATATTCAACTATCACCAAACATTTGTCCTCAAAGAATATAAAAAATTGCAACAGCTTTTTTAGCTTACCATGACACTTCTGGTCATCAATATGACGGGAATATCCTGCCTTGCAGAAGCATCCATTGGATTCATTGAACGTCTTGCATTCTTCAGAAACCTCATCACAACTTGCGCATGGATCGTCATCTACAGCTGGTGCTGCGGTTGTGGTTGTTGTAGGGGGTTCAGTTGTGGTAGTTGTAGGCGCAGCAGTTGTAGTTGTAGTTGTAGGTGGTGTAGTTGTAGTTGTAGTTGTAGGCGCAGCAGTTGAAGTAGTAGTTGTAGGTGGTGCAGTAGTAGTTGTAGTTGTCGGTTCAGGCGTAGTTGTGGTTGTGGTGACCAGTAGGCAGCCCGAGTCTACTTCTTCATAACCTTCCAAACAGCTGCAAGCATAGCCTCCATTGCGATTCTGGCACATGGCGTTCTCAGGACACGGAGTTGGATCGCTGGCACACTCGTCCACATCTTCGCAGATTCTTCCAACTCGAGCATAGCCTAATGTGCAGCTGCAGGTGTAGGAGCCGGCTGGTTCGTTTGTGCACACACTGTTCGCTCCGCAAGGATTGATCTCTCCATCACATTCATTCACATCCTCACACACTTTTCCATCGCCTTGGTAGCCTTCGTTGCAGGTGCAACTGTAGCTGCCTGGTGGGGAGTTGTCGCAAGAAGCATTCGGGTCACATGAAGCAGTACCTCTCACACATTCATCCACTTCTCTACAGTCGGAATGTGGATCCTGTGGATCGACAGGTTCATACCCTTCGTTGCAATGGCATTCAAAGGATCCTGCGGTATTTTTGCATTCGCTTTCTTCACTACAGATGCTGCCAAACTCCTCGGCACATTCGTCTATATCTTCGCAGAGACCAGTGTCAGAACTGATTCTGTAGCCATCGTTGCATCGACACTCAAAGCTGCCTGGTAGATTTTTGCACTGTGAATTGGGGCCGCACGTGTCCGCATCCTCGCACTCATCGATATCTTCACATGCATCACCAGCCGCATTCAGCTTCATTCCTTCATCACAGTCTGCGCAACTGTAGGAGCCTTGGCTGTTCAGACACACGGAGTTACTGCCACAGATGAGCTCTTGCTCCAGGCACTCATTCACATCCACACAAACTCCATCCATCTTCAAAGTACCACTTACACAGGCGCATTGGTAACCACCATCTTCATTCACACACTTCTCATTGCTGCCTGAACATGTGTCGGCTTCAGTTTCACACTCGTTGATATCAGTGCAAGTGTCCTCTCCAGTCTTCTTGCTGAATCCATCTTCGCATGAACAGCTGGCCCCTCCAGGGTAGTTTGTACAGATGGCATTGGGACCACATCGGCCAGGATTTTTTGCGCATTCATCGATGTCAGTGCAGGAACCACCTTCCATTGTCTTTTCAAAGCCGGGGTTGCATCGGCACAGGTAAGAAGCGGGAGTGTTTTCACATGTCGCATTCTCATCACAACTGTCGGTTCCTTGTGCACATTCATCAATATCCTTGCAGCCCTGAGATGCGTCATCAGCATTTCTCATTTCATAGCCTATGTTGCACTCGCAAGTGTGGCTGCCATCGATGTTGGTGCACTGGGCATTGAGTCCACACGGTTCCTGTTCGCACTCATCAATGTCAGAACAGGATTTCCCATCACTGTTCTTCGCATAGCCTTTGTCACAAACGCACTCAAAGGAGCCTCCAGTGTTCTTGCACTTTGCGTTTGCACCACAGTCATGTGTGTTAGCAGCACATTCATCCACATCCTTGCATCCTCTGGCAGGACTTGCTGGGTCCAGGTAGTCATATCCCTCATCACAGTTGCAACTGAATGAACCATCGCTGTTTTCGCAGTGGCTGTGTGGTCGACAAGGATTCTCAGTGCATTCGTCGATGTCCTCACAAACTGTTGCATCCTCATTGGATTTGAAGCCATGCTTGCAATGACATAAGAAGCCACCTGCCACATTCTCACAGTCAGAATTGGTCGGACATTCGGCGCTGCCGTCAGAACACTCATCAACATCTGTACATGTTCGGCCATCATCTGTGGAAGCGTAGCCACTGTTACAGCTGCAGCTGTATCCTCCAGCGTGATTGTTGCAGGCTGCCTCTTCCGCACAGTCATCTGTATCCTCTGAGCACTCGTCCACATCTTCACATGCTTCTCCATTTTTTCGGTAGCCAGCATTGCAGTTGCACACATATGAGCCAATCTGGTTGGCACACTCGGAATTGTCTCCACAGACAACATCTCCACTTGTGCATTCATCTACATCGTCACATGCATTTCTCGCTGCATTAGCCTGGTATCCTTCAGAACATTCACTGCAGGTAAAGCCTTGCTCATTGTTGGAGCAGAGCTTGTCACTGCCACAGTTGTCAGTGCCTTCTGAACACTCGTCAACATCCTCACACAGTCCGCTGTCTGGATTTCTTCGGGAAAATTGATCGCAATGACATTCAGCTCCTCCCTCTGTGTTGTGACATTCCTCTTTTGGTTGTGGACAGAACTCATCAACTGTTATGCATTCATTAATATCAACACAGTTGTCATCATTTTTCAAAAAGCCACTGTTGCAGTCACAGCTGTATCCTGGTTTGGTATTTCTGCAATGAGAGTTCTTTGGGCAGTAAACGATGCCAGTTGCACATTCATCCAGGTCTGTACATGTGCTTCCATCTCCAGTATATCCAGGAAAGCAGCTACAACTGAAGCCACCATCAACGTTTTTGCATTCGGCATGATCAGAACAATCATCTGTACTTTCTGCGCATTCATCTATGTCTTGACAGGTGCCTTCTGCATCTTCTCTGTAACCAGAATTGCAACTGCAAGAGTAGCTGCCGGGTTCATTGTTACAATGAGCGTTCTCATCACATTCATGGGTCTCCTCAGTGCATTCATCAATGTCAATGCAGGCGTCTCCTTCAGCATTTGGTTCATAGCCTTGTCCGCACTCATCACATTTGAATCCATTCTCCACATTGATGCAGAGGTGACCATCTCCACAGTTGTCAGTACCTTCAGAGCACTCATCGATATCATCACAACCTCCAGCCTCATTTGTTCTTGAAAACTGGTTGCAACTGCATTCTGCACCACCATCAAAGTTGTGACAATCCATGAGAGGATTCTTGCAGTATCCCTTGTCATCGTGACACTCATCGATGTCATCACAAGTTCCAGTGTCCAAATTTTTGCTGTATCCATCATTGCAAACACAGCGGAAGCCAGGTTCAGTGTTTCTGCAAACAGAGTTGGCTGGGCAGTCATGAATTCCTTCAGCGCACTCATCCACATCCTCGCAAGTTCTTCCATCTCCACTGTATCCATCATGGCATGAACAACTGTAACCGCCAGCTTCATTTGTGCAGTCAGCTTTCTCTGCACAATCATGGTTGCCTGTGGAGCATTCATCAATATCTTCACACGACCCACTCTCATCTATTCTTTCGTATCCATTGTCACAGTTGCAAACGTGTGTGCCTGGTTTATTGACACAGTGAGAATGAGCTGCACAAATGTTGTCACTTTCTGTACATTCATCAATATCTTCACAAGCGTCACGAACTCGGTTTGGTGCATATCCTGCTGAACAATCCTCGCATCTGAACCCATTTTCAGTGTTAATACAGAGTTGATTGTCTGTACAAGTGTCAGTGGACTCTGCACATTCATCCACATCTTCACAAGCTCCACTATCTCCACGACGAGAGAACTGGTTGCATTCACACACTGCACTGCCATCCGTGTTTCTGCATTGTTCCCTTGCTCCCGTGCAATAGGTGACATCTTCACATTCATCAGTATCTTCACAGACTCCAGTGTCTGTATTCTTGTGGTATCCAGCAATACAGTGGCAGGCGTAGCCTGGCTCAGTGTTGGCACAATCCGCATTCTGGGGACACTCAGCTGTTCCACTCGCACATTCATCGATGTCTGTACACGTCTTCCCATCACCTTCATAACCATCCTTGCAGGTGCAATCATAACCTGGTTGTAAGTTCTGACAATGTGCCAGTGGACTACAGTCATCTCTCTGCTCTGCGCATTCATCAATATCTTGGCATCCGGTTCCTTCATCATCTGGTCTCTCACCATCACTGCACGTGCACTTGAAACTTCCATCCGTGTTGTGACATTTAGCCGAATCTTTGCAATCATGTAATTCCCTGGAGCACTCATCAACGTCAACACAGGTTTTGCCATCCATTTCAAAACCATCTGGGCAGTTGCAGTGGTAGTCGCCCAAGGTATTGGCACACGTGGCTATGGCATCACAAACCGCTGTTCCTTCCCTGCATTCATCGATATCAACGCAAGCCTTGTCATCATGCTTGAAACCATTGTTGCATGGACAGCTGAACGCGCCTGGTGTATTTACGCAGCTGGAATGCTCTGGACAATCGTGGCTACCTTCTCCACATTCATCGATGTCGCTACATTTCTCGTCTACCATACGATAACCCGAGTCACAGATACACTCAAACGAGCCCTTGGTATTCTCGCATTTGGCATTTCCGCCACACCGATGTGAATCAATCTTGCACTCGTCTTCATCTTCACACTTCCCCTCTACCAAGACGAAACCTTCTGTGCATTTGCATGTGTACGAACCCTGGGAGTTGGTGCATTCACCATGTTTACCACAAAGGTTTTGATCTCGAGCACACTCATCGATATCAATACAACCACCTTGTAGTGGATCACCACTGTACCCATCTTTACATGAGCACTCATGGGAACCCTTGGTGTTTTTGCAGTCAGCATGCGGACCGCAAATGTCTGGTCTTTCTGCACATTCATCTATGTCATCGCAACTTTTGCCATCCTCGCTTGCTCGCGAGCCTTCCGCGCATGAGCACGCGAGCTGGCCATGTTTTGGAAGACAAACAAAAGGATTTTCACACACCTGATCAATGCACTCGATCTGACCATCCGCTTTACATTCACACCGTCCTGTACAGCCACCTGCTATCCAATTCTCGCCGACCTAATAAAAAATTGCACCGATTTCATGGCGTAAAACTAACCTATGTATTTCATAGAGATGTCAAGATTACTTGTATCGTATCTACCTATGTATCGTAGAAGCTTAAAGGTACCTGTCGGTATCCTGCTTCTTCATCGATGCAACCACATTCGTCCGGGCTGATGCATGCTCCATTTGTATCTTCTACCATATTCTCTCCATCACAGATGCAAGCCTCCATGCAGGTTCCTTCGCGATTAGCTGGGTTCAAGTTTGCACATGTAGCTGTAGGAGGCGCGCATGGTTCATATCGTTTGCCAGCTCCACAGTCTCTAGCTGCAAGCAACAATGAATTCGCATGCACGCATTGGTCGAAAAAATTAGCGAGATCTCAGATCACACCGAGACAGAGATCTTGTTGTATTGTGCACAATATCATCTCAAAAGATACTGTAACTGTACCGTAGTCACTTACGACAAAGTTCTGCGCTTCGCCAGCTGATTACTGGTCCATTCCTGTTGCCATCTTCGTCCATTGTGGTGAGAGATGCCTGACACTCTTGAGCGAACGCGTCCATGGAGGCACAGCGCACATCCAAGTCATTATTGAATGCGCACATGTCAAACACGCAATCTTCATTCAGCTCCTGTGCACGCTCTTTGAAGCTAGAATCTTTCAAACAATCCTGGAATGGCCCACTTTCGTCAATGATGGCAGCGCAGTTCGCTTCAGCTGTGGACTTTTGATCACCACTACAAGCCGGAGGAGGATCATCAGATTGCTCTGGATTGCAGCTGAAAATAATAGCGCTCATTGTATGTTGGTATTTACTGTCTTGAATGATGTGCAAAACGCAGTACAAACTTTACCTGGCATCTTCTGAGTCATAAACTTTCCAAGTTGGTCCAAACTCATTGTAGTGTTTGGCGATGGTCCCGTCTTTCTTTCTCAAATCGTTCGATCTGTCTTCATCCCATAATCCACAAAGACCCTCAGTGTTGCCCTGTAGACCAACAAACACTCAGTCACTTTGTCTTAGGTTGAACTGTTGTCGCCTATGTATCTGATTACTGAAAAGTGTTCAGAGCACACTACCAGTTATCTGGTTCTGTATTACCTCAAGTCCTTTGCCCTTTGGCAAAGAAACGTATGCCTTGTGGTTTCCATCAAAGGAGACAGCTAGACCAAAATCGGTATTGAGAAGTATGCCACCACGTGCCTGCTTGATCACGGACACTTGGCATGGTGAAGGCACAGAACAATCATCAGTGGGAGACGGTGGGTATACAAAAGGTACGGATTTCTGTATTGCTCCAGCAGTGTCATTAGCTCTAAAAATGACATAAGCTCCAAGTCTTGGTAAAAACGAAGGTTTTGTAGTTCAGTCAAAGCAGGTCAACAGTTCCAAGAACAGTTGATATTTTGTCACATTCTTTGATATTTTGACGAAGTGACAAGTGTCAACTTGACAGTATCAAGAGCATCCATACCAAAGGTACATACGTTGAAGACACATTGTTGTTCAGGTATATGTACAGTACCTGACGGACAAAATGCCCCCTTTTCCCAGTCGATAGATTTGGCCATAAACTTCCACTTCCACGAATTTCACATAAGAAACATGAGTTTTGCCTCGACGATGCTCAGCCTTGTAGAATACTCTGAAATTGTTGGCGATGGTGTTGATTGGCTGAGTGAACAACAGTTTGCAGATGCCTTGGTAGTGGGAGCGCTTCCCGTCAAATGAAGTCACATGAGGATCACCCGTTGCAGAGCACATTGGACTTTCTCAAAAGGTGCAAATATGTAGCAACGACATAATGTACAAAAGAAAGATCAAACTTTTTGTTCCTTCAAATATTTTTCGTGGAATTTGTGTTACCTTATGCTGAAGTGCACAGGTACATAAATAGGTACAATGTTCAAACCTGTTGCCTTCCGAATGTTGCACTGGTTGAGTCTGCAATCAGTGTCAATATCCATTGCAGAACGCGATTCTAAAATATGCGTTCTCTCTCACAAAACGCCTAAAAGCGACTTAGGCTCATTTCGTTCATAGTTAAGTCACTCACCTTTGGTAATTTGGGTGTCTCCTTGTCTTTCCACTAACTTCAGGTCATTGTCTCTCAATTCTTTGCAGTAGTAGGTAACATCGCCAATTTTTCTCCTCTCACCTTTGGAGAGCCTCTCCTTATCTGGACCAACGAGACAGGCTGAAATAGTGTAAAAAAGATGCTGACTTTCGTTCACATGACATGTTTGCTCAGATAGCCGGGTTTATGTTGTACCTTACCAAAACCAGCCAGGTTTTCCCCATGATACCCTATTTACGTATTATGCTGTATGCTGCGTACATATAGGTAGTTGTTTCATTTTTTAGTTGGTTGTTGTTGGGATTTACCAATTTTTTGGGGTGAAGCATTTTTTTCGCCATCAATTGTCAACAAATTACTGCACATGTAGGCAAAATTGTTGTCCTCAATGACAGGACCATATCTTTCGCATTTCTGAAGAAGCCAAACCAATTTTAACATAATTGTACTATGGAGTAATAAGAAACTAATAACTAATAACTAGGCTACTTACATAGTAAGTAGGCCAAGATTAGTCTGTATTACTCATACATACATATGTACCTTCTGTAGCTTCGATTGCTTTCTTTTCTGATCGCTGCTATTATCATCATTAGCGATTTGATCTTGATTCATGAGTGATAGTCGATCCCTGATATTATCATCGTCATCAGCACTGGTTGAGCTTGCCTTATCATCATCTCCATCTCTTGAACCTGTCTTGTCATCATCTCCATCTCTTGAGCCTGTCTTATCATCATCAGCACTGGTTGAACCTGTCTTATCATCATCTCCATCTTTTGAACCAGTCTTGTCATCATCCCCATCCCTTGAGCCTGTCTTATCATCATCTCCATCCCTTGAGCCTGTCTTATCATCATCTCCATCCCTTGAGCCTGTTTTATCATCATCTCCATCCGCTGAGCCTGTCTTATCATCACCTCCATCCCTTGAGCCTGTCTTATCATCATCTCCATCCACTGAGCCTGTCTTATCATCATCTCCATCCCTTGAGCCTGTCTTATCATCATCTCCATCCGCTGAGCCTGTCTTATCATCATCTCCATCCCTTGAGCCTGTCTTATCATCATCTCCATCCGCTGAGCCTGTCTTATCATCATCTCCATCCCTTGAGCCTGTCTTATCATCATCTCCATCCGCTGAGCCTGTCTTATCATCATCTTTATCCGCTGAGCCTGTCTTATCATCATCTCCATCCACTGAGCCTGTCTTATCATCATCTCCATCCGCTGAGCCTGTCTTATCATCATCTCCATCCACTGAGCCTGTTTTATCATTATCTTCATCCCTTGAGCCTGTCTTATCATCATCTCCATCCGCTGAGCCTGTCTTATCATCATCTCCATCCCTTGAGCCAGTCTTGTCATCATCTTCATCTATTAAACCAGTTTTATCATCATCTCCACTCGTTGAGCCTGTTTTCTCATCATCTCCATCCATCGATACTGTCTGGTCATCATCTCCACTCTTTGAGCCTGACTTATCATCATCTCCATCCATTGAGCCGGTTTTATCATCATCTCCACCTATTGAGCCTGACTTATCATCATCTCCATCCCTCGAGCCTGTCTTATCATCATCTCCATCCATTGAGCCTGTCTTGTTATCATCTCCATCCATTGAGCCAGTCTTATCATCATCTCCACCTGTTGAGCCTGACTTATCATCATCTCCATCTCTTGAGCCTGCCTTATCATCATCTTTATCCTCTGAGCCTGTTTTATCATCATCTCCATCCCTTGAGCCAGTCTTGTCATCATCTCCATCTATTGAACCAGTTTTATCATCATCTCCACTCGTTGAGCCTGTTTTGTCATCATCTCCATCCATTGATATTGTCTTGTCATCATCTCCACTCGTAGAGCCTGACTTATCATCATTTCCATCCATGGAGCCGGTTTTATCATCATCTCCACCTGTTGAGCCTGACTTATCATCATCTCCATCCCTTGAGCCTGTTTTATCATCATCTCCATCCATTGAACCTGTCTTGTTATCATCTACATCCGTTGAGTCTGTCTTGTCATCATTTGAATCAGCTTTCTCACTACTCGCCATGGTTTGGATGACCAACAGTCCATTCAATACCAAAAGGAGGAGCAACGTTAGACTTTTCTTCATATTCCCAGTGTTTTTGCTGGTTTCGTACCCCAAATTTTTGTGGTTAGACCACCACTACAAACAAAAGTTACAGTGTTCGGCTTTTATTTTTAGTGAAGGATTTATAGGGTAACTGAAATGCTACACACCTGCAAAATAGATTAAATTTTTCTGCCTTTATTATTTCTGGGCTATTATTTTATTGTCATACCAACTATTTGTTATTATTTTATTACCTCGCCTTCTGCTTCTTTTTTGAGAATTACGGTTCAGAATGACGTAAAGTCTTGGTAAAAAAATACATCCCGTCGCAGCTCAGAGATAGACATGTGGGCTGGCAGTAAAGAAATGTACAGGGTGTTTCATAATATACTCTCCGGATGTTCGTGTTTCTATCTCCACAAAGGGGTGTCATTTTCAAGTGCGGTCCTTTGCAATAAGTAGTCAAGCTTTCAACGTTTTCGCATGCAAAATTTCAACTTTTTAGGCCAATAGAAAGCAGCTCAAAACAGCTCAGAAAAGCTGACCTCAGAAATCGGGGATTTGCCTAATATTGTACCAAAATAAAGAGCATATTCTACCATCCAAAAGCTAATACGTTTTCAAATCCTGTTCAATTTCCCAAGTAAGACGCGGCAGAACCAAATCTACTACGCCATTGTGAAGAAAATTGAAAAAATCATCCGTGGAGTGCTAACACTTCGGCCTTAACCCGGGTTTTAACCCATAGTGAAAAAATGTAAATTTTTGCAGCTTTCATAACTTCCTCGGTAGAAGGACTACAGGGCTGAAATTACGCCTGCACAATTGTTGAAGCCTTAGCTACCAAATGTAAACGAGCGCACTGAAATCGAACACTCGGATGATGAACGAGAGGCACAAACATCCGGAGAGTTTATTATGAAACACCCTATATTATATAAAAGCACTACCGTATACCAAACTGTCAACGAGCCTGCAAAACCACGCCCTCGAGCTTTACTCATAGCCGTCCTTTCAGAAGAAAGTGCATGAAAGATAGTTCCGTGCTTGTATTGGAGCATTACCGGGAGTCGAAAGCACGCGTGTTTTTTGCAGGCGAACGCCCGACAGCAGCGAAACGAAAGCGGAAAGAAAAAGAAATGCACTTTTCTTCGGAAAGGACTCATGGTATTGCATTTTTGTTTGTGCTCATACAGCTGGATCAACGGATCTGTTGGTGTTTACAATACTGTAATGTTCCGCATATAGCTCCCTCTCGTGTATAACCCCCTCGTGTATAGCCCCCCAAATCGGCCACTAACGTCATTTGCCCTCGTGTATTGCCCCCTATTGCGAACCGCGAAAAGTAAGGGAAATCAAGTGTTTTTGCGCTAAAAACAGCGTTTTTGAGGTGTTTTGATGCATAGGAGTTTATCTGCACCTTATTTGGAACAGTTCTGACCATTTTGCCAGTGACATCTCTTCGAGGAAAATTTTTAGTTGCAAAAATTTCACAATTTTTTTAGTTGAAAGCTGCATTTTGATGATAGCTTGGAAACGTGCCAAATAACCACCATAATCGAGTTCAGGAGGTCAAAAAACCTTACTTTTGGTACAAATGAAAAATGCCCTCGTGAATAACCCCCCTCGTGTATAACCCCCCCTCGTGTATAGCCCCCTAATCGGTGCTTACCATTTGTACGTATAGCCCCATGGGGCTATCTACGAAACATTACAGTATATTCTTTTCAGAGGGTGGAAAAAACCAAACATAAACAGCACACACTGACACTACCATACGTAAGTATAATTAAAAATGAGACCAATAATTTGATCGGTAGTTGTTTCACGATTACTGTAGGCCTTTAGTTTATTTATATACTCTCGATTTTGCACAGTCTGAAGTAGTATACGACCGTAAGAAAGCCAGCAGTAATAAACCAAGGCGGTTACACTTTTTTTCGCATAAGTCTTTGAAGCATGAATAACGAAACTCCACTTTGGACACTGGCGAAAAAATGGCATGCGCAACGTCAGATTGTTTATTAAAAATCTAAACCTCAAAAATTAAAATCCACGTATGTAGGTAGCGCAATACAGGTCGAACTGCACATCTTTTTGCCATGGCCCAGGGTGTGGAAGCACCTTACAGTACCAACTGCACCGACATACCTATACACAATATGCCACACGCACACGACACAGTATCATCTGTTCTTGATCATATTTTGCTTAGTGAAGGAAAGTAAGTAGAACATACGATCCCATCTATGGGATAAAGATTGCTTTTTCTTACAACAATCTCTTTACCGTTGGGCACAGCGACATCTTTCCTGACTTTACAGTTCAACGTTTCTGGAATTGATAAGCTCGCATCAACTCCAATACTAAGCTTTGTCCCTTCATTCAGTGAAAGGTGTGCACCATTGTCAAGAAGCAGTGCACTATTGCGTGATAATTTAAAACTTGCTTGAGGACGTACAAAAAGCATGCAACTATCATTCAAAACAACGCGAGCAAGACTGCCAACATATAACTGCGCCTCACGTTGGACGAGCAAGCCGTTATGGTCCGCTCTATACAACAACACATGACTATGTTCATCAAGTGTTACCTCCCCATCTACCCACGCTAACCCATCAATGATTTCCACACTTGAACGTTCTCTTTGTATGAGGCTTGCTCTACGGCCCAGAAATAGGCCGTCCGCGTACCGATGCCGACCAGTAGTTTTCATGTGAAGAGTACTCCAGTCGTACATAGTCCATCTTGCATGATCCTCGATTTCGATTTTGCTATCATATTGTTCAATGCGGGTGGAAGACCACCAAGAGATGACGCAGTGCGAGCCCGTTGAGAAACTCGTCCCATGCTGCTGAAAGGAGAACTGATTGTCTTGACTGAAGCGAGCGATGAAGGAGAGCCTGGAGGAACTGCCGAGCTGGAACGGGGCAGAACTATTCCACACCAGTCGGGTGTTGCTTCGGATGTTCCGCAGGTCATGGTTGAATGTAATCTCCGTTGGTTCGTAGGGATCAAGGGAACCCTTTTCCAGGGTCAGGTCTGACCGAAAAGTGAGCTGCGACCCGGCGGGTAGATCGATACGGCTCCACTCACTCAGGCGGAGAGATCCCCCATCCTTCATTTCCAGCTGTCCGTGGCTCATATTGCCGCGTGTGCAAGGAGCCTCGCAGTTGTCTGAAAGTGAAATCAAAAATTAGCAGTTTAGCACTGCTGTCTTCTCCCAATTGTGCTTCAGTTCGCGTGTACGTAATGCTTCTGCACTGTGCACATGTACGTACGGTACAGTACTTACGTGTACATACAGAACGTAATTTACCTACGTACTGTACTGTATGTGTCTGGAGGTGAAAATTACCGAGTGTGAAACCATCGACAGGAACCGTACAAGTAAATACGAAGCAAACAGACCTTAGGTACCCTACATTATACCTACATACGCAACAAACACAGTAACCCTCGCTCCCCCATCATACCGTCCTTTGTAAGCCACAGTTTTGGCGTTGCCAATGGCAGACCTCCACCACAGAGCATCACTATGATGCATATAAACAACTTGAAGAGCATGGTGCTGCGTGTGTACTGCGTGAAATTGCTTCTCGGTCCGGTCGCGGTCACCACTTGCGCAAAGACTTTTGAGTGGTGGGTGTCTCATAATAAACCGAACACTTTTTCGTGCATGTAACTCTGGAACCACATGTTAGATTTTCATGCGGTTTTCTGTATTTAGTAGCCAAGGCTTCAACTTAGATGTGTGCAAAATTTTAGCTTCGTAAACCCAGTGAAAGGTGCTTAAAAAACACCTTCTTTCTCCGGCGGTCAAAAACGAATGTTTTCCTAACTGGTAGTGCCGATTTAGGAGTTTTTTGTGCATGGGGTCCAAGATAAAATCAGTCTCGTAATGAAAAAAGTCCCAAAATGCTAGGAAATGTGTATCTCATGCATTATTCATAGTGTAGGGGGAGGCTTTTGGGTAATTGGTTTTTGAAAATTGTAAGGTTGCAATTTTTGATAAAATGGGGTTTATTGTCACTTTGTTTACAACGTTGTGAAATACTGTCGTTTCGTTAGTTAGCTAAAGGCTTGTTTTTACACTTACATAGAGGCAAGTACGGAAATTAAGGAAATGAAAGCAATGCTGTTGTTTGTTTCTTTTTTGTTTTTGTTTCTTTTCCAAGCACCGATGTGTTATTGTTTAAATCTTGTTCGGTTTGTTTCTTGTTTTCCGTTTGTGACTTCCCTCCTTTTGTGTTGGAGAAAGTTTGTTTCTTGTTTTTTGATTTGACGAGGAAGCAGTTCTTTGCTTATGCGTACCAATCCGTGCTTCAATCCGTGATTCAATCCGTGCATCCGTGGTTCAATCCGTGCGCCAGTACTACGTCAGTCTGATTGAAATGGTTTTTCGCGAGGTTTTCTAGGACCAAACTCTATTCCGCGCAATAGATATTACGCAATAATTTTTAACTTGCTAGGCCACGTACCCCTAGAGCGAGCGCTGCGCGCGCTCGCTGCCTGCTCCCTTCCAAAAGAAGGGAGCAGTCAGCTCTAGGGGTACGTGGCTAAGCGTTTTTCTTTTTGCAGTCTTTTGCCGCCGTTGCGTGTTTTAGGTCACTGCTTCGTCCATGAATGAGAGTGAGAGGGACAGGGAAAGGAACGAGGAAATCAAATCAAAATCAAGGAACGAGGAAATCAAATCTACACAGACAGACGAAAAAAGGGAAGCAGACGAGGAAAACATGTATTGGGTTGATTTGGATGATTCGTATTGGGCTTGGAAGCGGAACCAGACGAAGAAGGTAACATTGGGCAATTCTTATTTTCAAAAATAGCAATGAACGGGTCGCTACGAAGCTTGACGTTTTGCGTGAACTAAATGCAACGCATGAAAAGCCAGTAAAAAAGTTCGCTATGACATTCAAAGCGCGATTCACAAATACGGCTTTCTGTCCGTGCTTCCTGTAGGCCTACTCCTAGCATTCCGAATTTCAAGGCAGAAACGAAAGGCGCTTGTGCATTTCAGACTGGCTGTGTAGTGAGATGGATATATGCTTTGCCTGCTTTCGACGGGAGCAACCGCGTTTGCCGCTGTCTGCGGGGAAAACTCGCCCGATCCATGGGAGGACATCGCCTATGCTCAACCTGACCTGGTATGTCTT
Source organism: Epsilonema sp. ZAB3_2 (assembly GCA_030247985.1). Classification (NCBI taxonomy): domain Eukaryota; kingdom Metazoa; phylum Nematoda; class Chromadorea; order Desmodorida; family Epsilonematidae; genus Epsilonema; species Epsilonema sp. ZAB3_2. The sequence goes on from JASAMW010006517.1 coordinate 28,648, forward strand.
GTCTTGTGCTCTGAGCATGTAACGCACATATACTACGTTACGTTGACACTGCATAGTACGTGCGCAGATGAAATTGGTCGATACTCGGTAGTGCGTAAACGCACTGTCAATTCTTTCTAGCTTTTCGGTTCGTTTCCATATCAATTTCAAAAATTTTGCACCCCTTTATTATGGCTAAAATAAGAAGTTTTTGGTTTATTACTGTAAACCCTCGTTTGTAGCCCCCCCTCGAATATAGCCCCCCCTCGTATATAGCCCCCCTAATCGGCTACTAACATCATTTGCCCTCGTATATAGCCCCCTATTGAGAAACGCGAAAAGCAACGGAAAACGCGTGTTTTTACACTAAAAACATCGTTTTGGGGGTGTTTTCATGCATAGGAGATCATTTGCACATAATTTTGAACAGTTCTGAACATTTTACCTGTGGCGCTTCTTCGACAGAAAATTTTTGATGACTAAAATTTCACACTTTTTCGAGCTAAAAGCTGCAGTTTTCATTAGAGGAGCTTGGAAACATGCAAAATAACCGCCAGAAATGAGTTCAGGAGGTCGAAAAACCTTACTTTGGGTGCAAATGTAAAATGCCCTCGTATATTGCCCCCCTCGTGTATAGCCCCCTCGTATATAGTCCCCCCTAATCGGCGACTAACGTTTTGATAGCCCCAGGGGGCTATAAACGAGGGTTTACAGTACAACAGCATGCAGGTTTTGCAATCGGCGTGAAACTGATCCGCTGTGGAAAATTTTGAATAGTTGAAAGCTTTATACAAGTCGCCGAAAAAGACAACTTTTGCACTGAAGCGGCTGAAAAGCTAGAAGTGAAAAGGTGTCGCCGGGTCCGTGCCCCCCCCCCCCCCCCCCCCCCCCCCCTATTTCGGGGTTCTAGTGGCATGTCTTGTTTCAGCGCTTCTCTACACTCCGTGCCTCTGTCCTGATTGCAACACGACTGCCAGACGGATTCTGCACGCGGTTTTCCTTTGATCATAGCGCTCATTCTTGACTGTCGTCCAAGCCTGCCTGCGCGCTATATTCTGCCAGCTGGGCGGAAGTCGGATTCTTTGACGGCAAATAGTTGGCTTGCTTGCTTTGCAATTAGATAATAGAGAGGGTGGGGTGGAGGCGCTCGAAAACTGTGGGTACGGAATTTATGGGTCGGACCCCAGAAACACCCCAAATAATGGGGTTCTGAGCACATAATCTCGCACCCAGAAAAGAAAACTACGCACCCAAAGTTACCCAGAATTCTGGCCAGAAAAAGGCGTATTCAGGCCAAGTTGGTGTGAATTCCATCCGGGGGTTTTGATAAAGCGCCTTAGGTACCTTTTTTATGGTCCAGCAGCCATTTTCCAAACATATTGGGACTTCCGCATTACTTTGCTGACCAGTTTAAAATTTAACCCCTCCTGTATACTGAGATATGGCTGTTGGTAGGCCCAATTTTCCCCCCACTTGCCCGCCACTTTTTTCAAAAGTTCTTAACATCATTCTACTCCATTTTCTTCACAGATTTCGGTTTAGAGCATGCCCCTTCGATATTTTGATGAATATGCCATGATATAGCCCAAAAAGAGGTAATTTTGGCTAATTTTATCATTTTCGTCAATTTTGGTGGTTTATTCACTAAAATATTGAAGGCGCATGCCCCAAACCGAAATATGCGAAGAAAATGAAGTAGAATGGTGTTAAGAACTTTTGAGAAAAGTGGCGGGCAAGTGGGGAAAAAATTGGGCCTACCAACAGCCATATCTCAGCATACAGGAGGGGTTAAATTTTAAACTGGTCAGCAATGTAATGCGGAAGTCCCAATATGTTTGGAAAACGGCTGTTGGGCCATAAAAAAGGTACCTAAGGTGCATTTCCAGAGAAGCGCTCTTCAACACTGCTGCAGAACAGGCCTAAACAGATAGTACCAGGGTTCATACCGTGTCTTGAATGTCTCGAACGTCTCGAAATTGTCTTTAAATTTGCAAAGTGTCTTGATTGTCTTGAAAATGTCTTTAAAAGTGATGGGTGTCTTGAAAAATTTAGCAATTTTTTCTGAGTTGAGTGCGAATGGATACAAAATTTTTTTCAGCGCTCTGTGTGGAGTCACAAATTTTTCCTTGCGCTTTCTGTATGATGTGTGGTTTTGACATAAAAGGGTGGATCTGACGGGAATTTAGTATGGGAAAGGTGTGTATGAGCAACGTGAGAGTGAGAGTGAGTGTGCAATATGGCGAATGAATGGCTGTGCTACTGGGAATAATATAGCGAATAGCAATGATAATCAGTAGTCAAGGGTGTGGTAGTGTACTTTTTTGAAAGCCCTGGTAGTATTTTGATGACTGGAATACACTTATACCCACAGTATGGTTCATCCACTGCTATCTGTTATATTTCTAGACACGATTTTTATGGGTATTTCTGTAGGCATTTTCAAAAAATTTCTGCCTTCGGCGGGACCAGGGGACTCCGCCCCCTGGACCCCCGCTGGGGGCTTCGCCCCCAGACCCCCATTAGCTTCCAGCGGCTGGGGCTCCACCCCAGATCCCGTTGGGGGGCTATGCCCCTAAATTTCTACTCCCTACTAAGTGTCTTTAAAATGTCTTTAAAATGACTGAGGCCGCCTTGGTATGAATCCTGTAGTACGTGGTCGCATGGCAATGATGCTACCGTTTTGCACTGTTTTGCGGAGGATACGTGGTACATACTGTACGTACATAATTCAGTATCGCATCATACATGTTTATGTATTGCTGCTGTACATGCAATAGGTTTCGTGCGCATTGTGCCCTGCGTTGATGAATTACTATGGTGCTTGCTTGCGTTTGCGTTTATGATGGCGCCAGTACTGTACCTGGCGCAAGCGTTGGCTGCCAATGCCTTGTGGTCCACATCGTAGCATATGATAAGGTGAGTGCAACTGGCATATCGTGTACGTGAGCTTGTGCTTTAGTGTAATATCGTAATGTGAAAGTTTGGCAGTAGGCAAAATGTCGTTTTGATTTATGTTGTTACAGTATTTTCCGGTTTTTAAACCCCCCCCCCCCCAATGCATAACCCCCCCCCCCCCCCAAATGCATACCCCCATATTGGCAAAACATAAAAAATGCCCAATGCATAACCCCCCCCCCACCCCCCTATTCATACCCCCTTATGTACTGTACAGTACCTAAACCTACCTATGTAAGCTGGTCATATAGTACCCATAGCCACTCCCACACCAAGCTAAGATGCCTATAAGCCTGCTTGGGGGTGTATTGTACTAGAATAACCGTGTTTTGACCTCAATTATGCCCTAAAACACGTGCTTTTGACCTAAAAAATATGCCTCTGCGCACCTCTCAAAAACATAAAAAATGCCCCATGCATAACCCCCCCCCAATGCATAACCCCCTATGCATACCCCCATATGGGACCTCTCAATTTTTGCATACCCCCATGGGGCTATGCACCGGTAAATACGGTATGGTGATAATTTGTCTTGTGGTTGGGCACTGGCTGCCGTTTATGTACCCGTGTATGCATTTATTATTATGCAGGCCTGCATGTAGTACCTGTACGTAGGTACGTATGCACATACACGTACTCCTTGTGCTTTGTGTTAGTACAGCTGTTTGCTCGTTCCCTGTACTACGCGACTCATACAATGAGCCGCTGTGCTATGCTCTTTCGGGGTTGGTTTCAGTAAAAATAAAAACTACTTACGATACAGCAGATCGCATAACAGTACATTGACAATATAGTGTTTGTTGGTGACAATACACTTGTCCCGATCGATACCACCTATCTGATCGACACTTGTCAATTGAGCGACAATTTGTGCGGTCATCAATTTCTTTGACTAACTCCTAGTGTCTGGTCATAGTTTTCTGCATAGGCCGAGTGTCTGGTCATGGCTTTTCTATTGCCGCGAAGTGTCTGGTCATGGTTTTCTGCAAACGTCCAGTGTCTGGTCACGATTTTATGCTACAGTGGAGTGTCTGGTCATGGTTTACTACTGGCCCTGAGTGTCTGGTCATGGTTTTCTGCAAACGTCCAGTGTCTGGTCATGGTTTTCTGCATACGTTGAGTGTCTGGTCACAATTTCTACTACATTGGAGTGTCTGGTCAATATGGTTTTCTACTGCTCCAGTGTCTGCCATGGTTTTCTACTGCCCCTGAGTGTCTGGTCATGGTTTTCTGCATAGGCCGAGTGTCTGGTCATGGTTTTCTGCAAACGTCCAGTGTCTGGTCATGGTTTTCTGCAAACGTCCAGTTTCTGGTCATGGTTTTCTGCAAACGTCCAGTGTCTGGTCATGGTTTTCTGCAAACGTCCAGTGTCTGGTCACGGTTTCATGCTACAGTGGAGTGTCTGGTCATGGTTTTATGCTGCCGCAAAGTGTCTGGTCATGGTTTTATGCTGCCGCGAAGTGTCTGGTCCCATGTTCAGATGCTAAGGGACACCTTTACTAGACACTAATCAGCAGAAGTCTTATCAGACACTCTGCAACATAATTTGGCACTACGCAGCAGTTAAAACAATCCGGCGGGAGCAAATTACCATAGACAGCGACAGAATACCATGACAAGACACTCAGCGGTTGCAGAAAACCATGTCCACACACTGCACTGTAGCATGAAACCATGACCAAACACTCAGGATCAGTAGAAAGTCATGACCAGACACTCGACGGCAGTAGAAAACCATGACCAGACACTCCACGTCTGCATATAACCATGACCAGACACTCGGCCTATGCAGAAAACCACGACCAGCCACTTCACTGTAGCATAAAACCATGACCAGACACTTCACTGTGGCACAAAACCATAACCAGACACTCCACTTAGCATAAACCATGACCAGACACTCGGCCTATGCAGAAAACCACGACCAGACACTTCACTGTTGCATAAAACCGTGACCAGACGCTCCACTGTAGCATAAAACCGCATAAAAATTCGAACTTTAGGCAAGAGAGATCGAGAGAGATCGTTAGCAGGATGGGGAACACAGCAAGGGTGTAATACATACATCGTCTACCACTGTCCCCGTAGCCGATATTACAGTTCCGGTTGACGGTTGGGCCAGTTCAACCTGCGTACCAGCAGAACGGTCGATGGGGAAGTGTGAAGCGAGCCGTGGATATTACACAGGCGGTCGCGGCAGCAGTCGGATATTACTTTTTGTCAGTCAGTCTTGGTACGCAGGTTGAACTGGCCCCACAGTCAACCGGAACTGTAATATCCGCTACGGGGACAGTGGTAGACAATGTACCTACGTATTACCCTTCGCTGTGTTCCCCATCTGCTAACGCTCTCTCTCGATCTCTCTTGCCTAAAGTTCGAATTTTCAAACATGCAGAGGCATAGGCTTAGGCTCAGCTTCTACTGCACACTACAGCTGAACAGAGAAGAGCGGATGGATGACAAAGAATGCATGGATGGAGGAAGGATGACAAGTTTGACAATGCAGCATGCGGATATTAGTTTTGAGTACCAAATACAATTCCTGTTTTTCGTTTTTCGGACAAGTGTCCGTCGACACTTTTTTCCGGACAAGTGTCGATCTGGAATATGAATACAGTACTGCTGACAAAAGTAATATCCTAATGCTGGTAGGAGATATTGGCTTCTGCGGATATGCATACTGCTGACAAAAAGTAATATCCCACTGGTGCTGCGACCGTCAGTGTAATATCCACGGCTCGCTTCACACTTCCCCGTCGACCGTTCTGCTGGTACGCAGGTTTAACTGGCCCACAGTCAACCGGAACTGTAATATCCGCTACGGGGACAGTGGTAGACGATGTACCTATGTATTACCCTTCGCTGTGTTCCCCATCTGCTAACGCTCTCTCTCGATCTCTCTTGCCTAAAGTTCGAATTTTTCAAACATGCATAGGCATAGCTTGGCTTAGGCATAGACTGAGGCTTACGCATAGGCATAGGTTTAGGCAAAGTGGTGAATAAGCTCAGGGATATTACTTTCAGATGAGGGCTGAGGGTTAACCAGCTCCGATATGCTCCGGACCGCGCCGACCGCGGTCGGACCGGAGGTGGACCGTGGTCCGACCGCGGTCCGCCCGCGGTCCGCCCGCGGTCCGCCCGCGGTCCGACTGCGGTCCACCTCCGGTCCATAGAGTCTATGCCTAAGCCCACCCAATGCATATGCATGTTTGAAAATTCGAACTTTAGGCAATGCAGTCTATACAGGGTCTCAACCTCATCCTTTTCACCAGTTGGCATTGTGCAGCTCCTTGTTCAAGAACATGACATGAATGAGTTGGGAAATTGAGTGAACTGGTGAACCTGATTTAAAAGACTCGAATAAAAATATAGTTTTTGATAGGATGGGTTTGAATTCGAAATTCGCAAGTCGATGTTGGGGTAGCCCTTGACTTTAAGCCTAAGCCTATGTAATATCCGGCATCCGAAAGTAATATCCCTTAGCTCATTCAAACACTTTGCCTAAGCCTATGCCTAAGTCTATGCCTAAGCCCACCCAATGCATATGCATGTTTGAAAATTCGAACTTTAGGCAATGCAGTCTATACAGGGTCTCAACCTCATTGTTTTCACCAGTTGGCATTGTGCAGCTCCTTGTTCAGCTGTAGTGCTGTGTTCCATCTGCTAACGCTCTCTCTCCATCTCTCTT
>JASAMW010006518.1:0-10296 GCA_030247985.1 Epsilonema sp. ZAB3_2
ATTGGAGAGAATTCGCTCAGAGCAGAGTAATTGGGATCAGCGGCCATGGCTGTCGATGCATGCCTTTGCATTCACCTAAAACCCGTACTGCGCTGCGTGTTCGACTCACGCACTGGCCGCCTAATTTTCAGGCTACTTCTTCAGTCCTCGCATCTCTTAAAAAGAGAACCAAGAATGCTTCTATGTACGTAGTACGTATGCGTCAATCGTGCTTCGACGTCTCGCCCTGCTGCACGCCATCGATCTTTCTTCGTCTCTCCCTCTGCTCTCGTTTTTTTCTCGATAACCCCGAACGCCGTTCCCGTCACTCCCGCACTGTCTCAATCCTACCAAGAATTCATAAAGATTTCAGTGGAAGTCGAACATTTTTCTTCCGAAATTTTCGGGACATAATTTCCCGAGATTTCGAGCGACTCCTTTTGCCGCGTTCACCAGACGTCCATAAATCCGTACGTCCATCCGTTCTCAACCCGTAACGTGTCCATCCGTCCGTCAATCCAACACCACGTCAACCGTATACGGGTTGACGGACGGACTGACGTACGTGCGGATTTACGGACGTCTGGTGAACGCGGCATTATCCCATGTCTTTCGCTTTTTCTAGCTTTTGGTTGAAATCTTTATGAATTCTTGCTCCGCTGCTACATTCAATTCTCAATACAGATCTACATACATACGACATGTCTTGCCCGGTATGTAGCGAGCGGCAAGTGCCCAGGAAGAGCTCCCCGCCTACTTGTTCCACGCCGTTCGCCTCCGACAGAGAAGAAAGATAGAAGAAATTCCGAGAAAAAAAAGATGACGAACTATGGAGTATGTAGCAAGAACGTGCCAAACTTCTGTTCTCTAAAAGCGCATATGAGTGGGCGGATGAATCGAGGAAACCCCTCAAAAAAGGGCAAAAGCCACGTCAAAAGGAAAGGTGGCGCAAAAAAACTTATATTTCCCCGCCCCTAATGAAAGGGAAGGCTTACTTTCCTGGAAACAATTAGCAAGAAAACTGCTAAAAGTCGCCCCGTGGGTGGCGTGGGTTGTCAACGGTCTATGGTTCGGCTAAAAAAAGGCGACGCTTGCACCCTCGCCTATGTAGTACTTGTTTTTGTTTCCGGCTCTCTTGTCCCTATTCTAGTAGCAAGCAGGACACAGCTTGAACGGAGTGACACAGACACCTTGATTGGTCAATGATGCAGCCTTCTGATTGCGCTAAAAATAGGACAAGTACATACATAGACCGCGACATAAAGTACCTACTAGACCTCCCATGAAGAAAAAGGCGAAAATTAGACGCATATGCAATGCGATTGACTAATGTGTGGGAACGCAGTGTCGGTGATAAGGCAAGCCAAATTTTGTCTTCTTTTCAAACTCGTTTTTTCTTTCGAGCCAAGCAATCGGCGGGGCGGAAATGATTTTGATGATTGTTTGTTCTGAAGCGTTGCAACCATACCCATTGCTAAATCTTCAAGTGTACGTACATAGCATATGTAGACGTGCGCCGCAGATATTTTTTAAAGAGACGAGACAGCCAGACGGGAAGGCATATTTAGGCGCCGACGATACATATCGGCAGATTTTAAGGGGCAAAAGGGAGCGCTCATATCAATTGCGCTAAAAAGTGTAATGCTAAGCGCGGAAACTTTTGTTAGCTCCTGGCAAAAGCAGAGCAGCTAACAACAGAGCGGAAGCGTTTAGCCGGAAAAAAAGAACAAATGAATCAAATTTCAACAGATTTTAATGCCGCTTACAGTACTTATGTACAAGTTCTCTGGCATATCGCTCAATCTGGTAATTGACAGGTAGGATTACGGTAGCACCCGTTAAAACTTATTTGCGCAGACAATGCATGCATTACAATTTGCTTGAAGAGCACGAAAAAAGTGTCTGGAAACCTGTAACCTGGTGGCGCCTCTCGGGGGATGGGGTGGTGGTCTGACCTGACGCATAACTTACAAGGGGCACCGAAGCGGCGAGCGAACGTGGATAAAAGAACCAAAAGGGCCTATGCCAATCAGCATTTTTGCACGCGCCAAAAAACATCTGGGGAAGACGAAGGTGGCAGCAGCAGAAAGAACCTACACTTTACTCTCTCCCGGCCTGGACCGACAGAAAACAGCTGTTCGACAATTTCTCAAGCGTAGGATAGAGTAAGACGGGGTAAGATGGGCCGCGCGGAGAAGATGAGAAATGCGAGAACGGCAGAAAACACTGCTGTACTAAATTTGAGCCACACATCAACCACAAGAAACGGCAGTCATGACAGTCCGAAGACATAAATCAAATCCGCACTTACCCCACGTACCCGAAACAGTTACCATACATCCACAAGTTCGTGTGTATGTACAACATGTACAGACAATGTAGCATTTTCTGGCAAGAATGACTATTCGAACAGACTACTACTATTAGAACAGATTACTACGTAGGAGTAGGACCAAATAAGGCTCCGGTCCAACTTGACCCCGCCCTACCCTACCGAAGTATACCGCCACAAGCCGAAGCTCTTCCATCCATCTTTGAGCCTTCTCGTTTAGATGCAAAACAGCGGAGACAATGGGGATTTAGCGGCATAATTTTTTGCCAGACGGCTGCCGCAGAAAAAACAGCTGCACGGTTTAGTTCTAGTCGAAGAAGGGGTTATTTGGTTCGAAAGAGTGTCGTTTTGCCACGGAACACAGGAGTAAATAAAAAGGAGCACCAAAAAACAGGGAAACATATTGCAACCTCGTGTTTCAAAATTGTTTCGTGTTCGGCTTTTTTGCGCATTTTGAGGCGTGAAAAATTAGAACGCTCTCTTCGAGTGCAGCACCTAACCTAACCACGGTGTTGTTTGCCACAAAAGCGTCAAAATAAACACGTTGATTCGACGCAAAAAACAACCGATAAGGACTGTTGTTGACCTGGCCGACCAACTTAAAAAATAACCCTATGTCTGCAAGTGCACCGCCTCACATAAAATAGGGCTTCTGAAATCCAAAAGCTCTGCACTAACCAATGGCTACTGTTTGCTCAGTAGTTTTTTGACACACACAGAAGGACGTCCTTCTATGTGTCCTTCTTCCTTCGGGAGCGGTCGATCAGCAACGAATGCTAAGTGCGGCATTTTAGTGACAGATCCGTGCATTTGGTGGTTTGCGCTCGACCGACCTCGAAAAAACCGCTGTGTCCACTGTCCACCAGTCAGCAAACATAACGTACGTACACTACTGAACGTACAGTACGAACGCACGACGTACACTACTATTTTATACGTACAAATTTCTACCTTGAATTTGCAGAGATGTGGGCAAAAAAGACCTCGGAAAGACAGACCGTTCAATATGTAATATTCAGGCAAGTTTTTCACAGTTATTTCATTATGCAAAATGATTGAAAATGCATTCACATGCATTGCTCGAACATACTTGGAAGGTACGGATGCACAATTAAGCTATATACCTAGTAGTACAATACATACCGTATTTACCGGTACATAACCCCCCAATGCATAACCCCCCCAATGCATACCCCCATATTGGCAAAACATAAAAAATGCCCAATGCATAACCCCCCCCCCCTATGCATACCCCCATATGTACTGTACAGTACCTGAACCTACCTATGTAAGCTGGTCATATAGGACCCATAGCCACTCCCATACCAAGCTAAGATATACTAGAATAACCGTGTTTTGACCTCAATTATGCCCTAAAACACGTGCTTTTGACCTAAAAAATATGCCTCTGCGCACCTCTCAAAAACATACAAAATGCCCCAATGCATAACCCCCCCTACGCATACCCCCATATGGGGCCTCTCAATTTTTGCATACCCCCATGGGGCTATGCACCGGTAAATACGGTATTGGGGATACATTATTATTGCATTTTGCATTTAGCGTATGCGTGCGTACCTGTATAGACGATTTTGAAGTCGCTGTACACCGTTGCAAATCCCTTTGTAGCTTTTGGATTCGTCGACTTGAAGCTGCCCTTTTTTTCTAGGGATGGAACGAACAGAAAATGTATGCCAGAAAAAAACCAGAGTCCTTTTAAAGTGACAGAAGTCCAAGGTTCTTCTCTTCCTGCAGCAAGAAGGTGTCGCCCGGGTTGCAGAAAAAGCAGTGACAGAAGAAAATAATAATCTTCGAAAGGATGTTTTTTGACGAAGGCTGAAACAGAACTCGACGCTCCGTTCAAATTTTGTTACCAAAGTACAGTACAGTAGGTAGTACAGTCCTGATAGTAATTTGGTGGCGTTCTCAAAAAATGACTGGAAGAACAATGTTAGAAACTGGCGCGGCGTTGGTGATTGGGAAAAACGACTGGCGGAATAAGACAAAAACCTGCAACCGCATCTGATTTGCGACCTCTTTTAAAAAATGTAGGATCGTCGCGCGCCCGACTCTCTCAAGTGGGCTCAGCGAAAGCACGGCCAAAAATAAGTCCAAGTTTCGTCCGAATGAGTCTGCTGCAAACTTAGAGACAAGAACAAAGAAGAGAGAAACTGCAGGTAGGTAGGTGTTGTCTAAATAAACATTGCTACTTTATGTACTACATTACGTACTGTACATGTATTTATTTACAGTAGGTACATCTAAATTTATGGGCTTAAGAAGTTGACTGGTCCAAGTTTTTCGCTGAACGCTTTTTAGCGAGCGCAAAAAACGGATTCAACGGGCGAGGCGGACGCTCTTATACGCTCGCCAGATTTTTGCACGCGATTCGCGACTGCCCGGGTGCTGCAGTGGAAATCAAATCGGCAAGAAGGAGCAGGTGCAATGAGAAACGGCATGCCCCGAGTGTCTTGCGGGTGACATAAAAAACAAAGCGCGCGTCGTTAACGTCATTAACTTCAGCACTCATTTTTGCTCTTTTTTTTACAAACGGGGTAATTCCGACCCGACGGAATTCGGGCCACTGACGAATGTAAGAAACCAGACAGAACAGGGTGCCAGCAAGCTATAGATGCACATACGTAGGTATACGTGGTGATACCACTTTTTGTACCTTACCAAATAGGACAATATACCGGTACTCTGGCTAGTGGCTAGGCAGGGGTGACCCGAATTACCCCTGACCCGAACTACTCGCCGCACCATCTTACGTCGAAAAGAAAAGGGGGCGCGGCCTAGATGGATTTTTTGCACCCCAAGGAGGCGGAGTCTGACTTCGACAACCCATCACCAATCAGTGAGCGCCGTTTCGGTGTCGTTCAACCGGATTCCGTACGTCGCGCACCACCGATAGAAAAACGAGCGATCTGTATATCCGCGACAAAACGAGGTCGGTGTGTCGCCGATACACGACAGAAGTTTTTTCTTCTCAGAACTGAACATGGTTATAGACGCAGAAAGAAATCGCTGAAATCAGGAGAAAAGAATGACTCTCAGTAACAACAAAAAGTTGGGCTCGTACGTTATGTACACATTCAATTCCAGACTCTTTGTAAAACAAAAAGATAAAATTAAAAAGCCCAAAAACATTGCAGGGAAAGGTTCTTACAATTTTCATCTCAATGGCCTCAATCGCCTATAGACGAATCTGAATTGGAATTAGCCTACATACACAATACGTACTGTACGTACAGTGAGTAGAATTTGGGAATCTCATTGGAACAATAGCATTATTACCACATAACTCAAGCAATCTTATGATCACGATCGGTAACTTCGAAATGTGGCGATGTTCCGTATAAATTAGTATGATGTCAAAATTCTTCACGTTCAGTTCACGTGCTTGGCCCCCAAGGCATTTACAGTACTGTATGAAAGTCAAATTCTGTAAAGAAGTGACAGCCCAGTCAGATTCCAATCCAATTGCTCCGGACGGTTTTCCTGCAGCCAAAATGTCCCGCACAAATTCGGATGGGTTTCTTTGTCACCTTACACCTGTGGTAAGGCTGAGATAAGCGAGTTGTAGCCAGATGAAAGCGGTGAGGTAGAAGCAGACTGTTCTCGGATAGGCCATTGTCGTGTGTCGATTCGAGTTCGTGGGTTGGCCGCGATTGCAGCGATCGCCGTAACACGAGCAGACGTAGATGTGTTCGTCGGACTCGGCTAGGGTATCCGATCGGAACATCTCCGACTGTTTCAGCGTGAGGCACCGATCGAAAGATTCGAGGTAGCGAGCGGTCTTGTTCCGCAGACCGCCTCCGCCTCTGCGCGTGCGTCGCGCAATCTCCGTGATACAGCCGCGAGTGAAGAAAGTGTCCACGTATTGTCCTGCAAAACAACCACCGCACTCTCTAAAAAAAATCAGCTGGCAGCTGCCTGCCACACATACGTACATAGATCTACTGTACATTTGACAACCAAGGCAGCAGAGCAGTAGTACGATACACCTACCTACTGTACGACAAGCAATCATATCCAAATGCAATGCTCGACCCTTTTGCACGAGAAATTATTCATTAGATGAGAAAAGCTTGGTGTCCAACCTTTAGTACGTACCCCTATAAAGTAACCATACAAAAGGCCATGCCATTCACTTACTGCTAACGTAGATATCTTCTTTGATTGTGAGGCAAACGGAATGGCAGTGTCGAGTAGGAATGGCAAGTGGAATCATGGGATCTTTGCAGGCGTCGCTGAAGACTTCCGGTCGCACGTACAGCTGTTGCAGACCCTCCCAATACCGCTCCACGTTCTTCGACATGCAACTGTAGCATTGGGTAGGCAATAAGGCTGAAACACGTAGGTACATCCAACATTATCACGCTATTCATTCATGTCGTCCGCACCTGTCGCTCAGTGGTTTGCGGTGCTTGTGCTAACACCAAACTCAGGCGGGTTCGATTTCTTGCCAGAAACGAAAGAAGAAAGGCTGAAACATTGCCATTATTTTGCACAACTCATATCCCCCCTTCAATCTGTCGTGGGGCTGATTTCCTTGCCAGAACGTGATGCATTTTACACGTACATACCCTACGTACTGTACGTATGTATGTACGGTACAGTACACGTCACAAACAGACATGCAGTACGTACTATTGTTTTCTTCCAATTTCAACTAACCTGCAACAATTTCCAAATTGAACGCCGTCAGTTCAGCTGCCAAATAAATCCAAAGAATTGGCTTCACCAATGGCCAAATTATCCTGTTGATGAGCGCATCGCATGGACTTAGCCAGAGGCACCGGTACTTTTTCTTCATGACTGTGGGTTCTTCTTCTTCTTCTTCCAATAGTAAATTCGCATCAAGTATGTTTGTTTTCATACGCAGTTACAACAACCACTAGTAGGCTATCGCAAAAGGAAGCAGGCCAGAGATGTCAGATGATCAATCAGCTTACAATGATGAAGCACCGTTAGCTGGCAAGCTGTGGCAGGCAGCTAGTAGCAGCGATTAGTAGGCCTGAAAAACCAAAAGCAGCCAATCATGCACGACAAGCAAAAAGTGACAACTTCCACAATATCCGACTACCCGCCCATCCCATCTCTTTTCCCATGATAATGATAGTATCGGAACCAAACACAGGATTATTAGGCTCGACTAAATGAAGCTTGTTTTATGGTCGATGGCGAACAAAATGAACAAAATGAGTTATGCGGCGACTTTGTCGTTCTAAATACACCGGACATGGATAACAAACAGGTAGCGCAAAGGCTATGAATAACTTTTTTTCAGTTTCCGGTCTAGCCAGGTGACAAATGAAGCAAAAGTAGAGGGCGGCTAGACAGAAAGACAAAAGCTTTACGTTAACAGGAGGATGCTGCAACTCTGCCCTTCACGACAAACCGCTCAGCTCACTCTACAATACACATATGACATGCACGACGAGACACAAACACGGGTGGTTAATTAATTATTCGAAGTTCGAAACCCTCTTTCCCCTGGTGTGTCGTCTTCTTCTGCCGGCACAGGGCGTGAATTAGCCGTCGTCGCTCTGTGTATAGCTAACGCTTGAATGTTTCGACGTATACACATACACAGAAAGAGCGGGCGGCGTCTTTCTGTGCCCGTTTCTCGCACTGATTGCACGGAAACATCATTAACGCGCACAACGCAACGCACGATGTCCGTAATTAATTCAGCAGCTAAGAGATAATATCACGGACACTCTTCTTCTTCTTTCTTTGCCGATACTGTAAAACTGCAAAAATTATGGCTGTCCCTATTGAAGCAAAAAATGATTGTCCCCTGTAATAAATTTTGATACGTTTTTGGGACACCCGTAAGTACGGCATGAATGACCTTTGACAATCAAAATTTCTCCAAGTAGGCCTACGCACATACATGATTTCTTTCGGACTCATCCCTAAATTTTGGAGGTTTACAGTAGGATGAGGAAGACAAGGGCGACAAGCCGTTGATCGAATTTGCCCAAGCAGAAAAAGACATTTCAGTCAGAAACAGAGGATGAAGAAGCTGACACGACTTGGGGTGTATGTATTTGTACCGTACATGCAATAGTCAATAGTGTATTACATTTACATAAGATGTCCCACATTTGCCAGCAAACACAACGACGTTTTGTGCACTCTGTAAACATTATTAGCCCTTTTTTGAGAGCAATACGCCAAGTAAAGCGAAGCGAAATAGCGTGAACTTTTGAGCTGGGATGGATAGTATCCTTATCCCAGAAGGGTTGAGTAAAGCTCGTCGTCAAAACACATGCGAAGTCCCGTTGGACTCTATTTTGGCGACGCTAATAAATGAGACCTCTTCACAAACAATCGCATAAAGCAACAGTTTAGTCGCAGAATAGTTGACCGTACCACCCTTGATTGAACGACAGAAACACGAGAGAGATGTACTGTATGTAACGGTGGTGTAATGGTGGACGGTGGTGTAGCCAGCGGTGGTTTATTATTGTATGCGTCGTTTAGTGTCTAAATGTACGTACGTATGTACTGGTATGTAGTGTAGGCATGTACATATGTTATGTACCGTACGTGAATGTACTGTATAATGCAAAACCAATTGAAGCCTAATTAGCTGTCTGCTATGCACAGCACTAGCACATGGTACAGTATATTAAAAGGAGATAGGCCTAGTGATAATGATTATAATTATTTGGTTTTGCTTGGTCGCTTGGTCGCTTTGTCAATAAGCTTGCTACAAAATAAAACCTGACTGACACTATACGTACAAAGGAAGGGAGTCAGCAAAGTTACATACAGAAGACAATGCAATCTCAACAACCAAAAGCCAAAAATTACAATTTGTGTAGAGAAGTCAAATAGACACGGCACAACCAACGACTGAAAACAAGCAAAGAGCAGACCGCAAACCCCAGCTAATTTCACCGCACCTCTCCGCAAAACAAAGCAGAAGCCTCTGGAACTGATAACGGCACTGCGGCAAAGAGGGCGCAACAGCCCGAGGACGGGACGGAAATAAAAAAAGGGCGGGGATGGCTTATCGGTAGATGGATGGTGGATGGATGAATACGTACTGTACTACATAAGGCTTTGACAAAGACCGGGCCGCGAACAAGGGCTCATTTCAGCTGTGGAGCTTTATGAGGCTAATTCAGCTCGAAAACAATAGCAAACGGCGCAGCTTATAGTAGCCGACCGCCAGGAAAGGGGACTGATTTTCATTCGTTTCGTTCGACTTACTACCGACGGCGGGGTATCGCGGGGTAAATGGCCGACAACCTCTGGGTAACAGGGAAAAAACTTGGATGAGTGGCGGGATAATGATGAGACAAATTTTATTATATACCTTACCTACCGTAACCAAGACAGCATTTGGTATAAATTGCCGTTTTTAATCGCTGTACGTTGACGGAATTACCCCGTCTCAACCTACTGCGTGCGTTCCTATGTATGTACGTCCTTCCAAGGTGGGATTAGATGCGGATTTCGAGTAACTTCCGCTCCCTCGGGACGTAGCGACAGTCTTTAATAGAAAATCTATCTTATCACAGGGCAACCATACGTATAGGCGCAGGCGGGGCTTCAAAGAACGAATCCCTGTCCTCCCGACTTGGATTTCTCAATACGTAAAAAAGTCTGCGTAGTAGAAGCCGCGCGAGTGTGTCGTTTTGCATGTCGGCAGAGCGAGACCGGCGCAATTTCCCATTTTGCCTCCTTCGTTGCCTCCAGCCAGACGCAAGTGACTTCTTCCGAGCAAACGAAAAACCTAGAGCAGGAAGAAGCCAATATCCGACCGGAAAGACAACAAAAGCTGCTCATCTGTACATTACATACACACACGGCGTATGCATGAATGGCGCTGGTAAAAGCGACAAGAAAACCAAAGCCCGGGTGCCGGCAGCGAGTGACGGATGCTCATTTGCGCAAGGACAGAGGAAGGTCCGAGTGGAATGAATGGCATCGGGTTTATCAAGAGCAAACACACAAGCTGAGAC
>JASAMW010006519.1:0-25910 GCA_030247985.1 Epsilonema sp. ZAB3_2
TTGTATATCCCCCCCCTAGTGTATAACCCCCCATTGGACCTCTCAATTTTTGTATACCCCTCTGGGGCTATACGCCCCAAAAATACGGTATGTGTCCTTTCAACATCGTGTAAAAAGTGGGCAAGATGTGCCGATTGAAAGACAAGGTTGTATTATGAAGGACCACTTTCCGTTTTTGTTGCGCACCCTGTAATTCTCTTTTGCAAAGCTTTCTCCTTTTTCGCTAACCATCGCTCTTCCTCCCTTGCGCTTCCCGTAGCGCTTCTTGTGAAATCGGACGCTCGATCAAAACCTGAAAAATGTCAATCAACACCTATTGAGAACTGACACCATGCGAATAAAAAATTCGTTCAGCTTGTGCGCAAGTTTACAACATGGTTTTCGCACTTTTAGCGAAGAACGTGTTCCCACTCACACCTGAAAATTGCCCTCCTTCTGTCTGATGAGTCGCTTGACCACTTTGACATCGCTGACCGGCATTCCGTCTATGGCGTAGATGATGTCGAACTTCTGGAAGTACTTGAAACCCAGTGCTCTCGAATCAAAGCCGAATACCATGACGCGTCTGCCAGACGTCTTCAGTACCTTCTCGGCTCGTTGGGTTCGTTCACGTTTGATCAGCAAGTATTCGTAGCCGTGGCAACGCTTCAGAATTGATTCCATCTGCTTGGGCAGTTGCACCATCCGCTCCACATTTTTCCCTGTTTTTTGCTCGAAAACAATGAGTGCCGTTGCATCTACCGCAAGGAAAGAAGAGGGCAGAAGTGGTGGTGTTCGACTTTTGACATTGGAGGCAGAGTTGCGAGACAAGGAGACGCCGGGGTTCATGATAGGCCAGGACGCAAGAATTTTGTCGGTCGACTTCGACAGTTCATTTTTTGGTCGATTGCAGCCCGGCGACAAAATTCTTTCTGTGGGAAATCGAGTGATTCGAAGCAAATCTGAATTTTTCTCGGCTCTAGACGCTACTACCGAGCAAGGGTTAACTAACAAAACCAAGCTTTGTCGACTCACCGTACGCCCTACGCCTCAACTCCTCATGAATCAATGCCCGGTGAAGCGAGGACAACTTTTGGAACTGTCAAGCGGAAAAGTGGAATCACCCGTGCATAACCTCCATCACAAGAACCTCCATCACAAGTATAATGCAGAACCTCCATCACAAGCGCAATTTGTCGGCCGAGAAGACTCCGCAGTTGTGCAGCGAGCTACAGGAATGAAGGAGGAGCAGCCAAAAGGAGTCAGCAAGGAAGCCGCAGAAAATCTTCACACAATCGCCATGCAGATGAAATATGAAACTGACGAACCATTTGGGGCTCTGCTGGACAACCGGCTTATGGTCTGCCAAGTCGCTGCTGGTTCTTTGGCGCACGAACTACAGCTTCAACTCGGCGACGTACTTCGAAAAGTGAACGGAGTCCAACTTGGCAGCTTGCAGGACATGTTTCAACAGCTTCAAATCTCAGGGCGAACGGGTTCACAGGGGTATATCCAGTCGTAAAAAAGTTTGTGGGCCAATAGCGAGTGACGTCATTTCGTACTATAAGGTTAGAAAACTTACATTCGATCCCCTTTTTGGTGTCAGTAGTGCGCTACACACGAGGTGAGTAAACTCACGGGGAATTCCCCGTACGTATGCGATGAAGCATAGGGAGGCTAGTGAATTCACCGTGATTTTCAAACTCACAGTCATGTGAACACGTGAGAAAAATTTTGAGCTTGGGAGCAAGTATGAGAATGCTCTACACGAAAAAAAACTCGAAGTTCAAACTCACCGTCGAATTCACCGTGAGTTTACTCACCACGTGTGTAGCCCACTAGTGACCATAGTGATGGGTCAGTGGATGGATATACCCCTGTCTTCACTCAGTATCGAGTTAGACAGGGACGCAGAGCGGGGAAAACAGGTGGAGCGGATGGTGCAACTGCCCAAGCAGATGGAATCAATTCTGAAGCGTTGCCACGGCTACGAATACTTGCTGATCAACGTGAACGAACCCAACGAGCCGAGAAGGTACTGAAGACGTCTGGCAGACGCGTCATGGTATTCGGCTTGAATTCAAGAGCACTGGGTTTCAAGTACTTCCAGAAGTTCGACATCATCTACGCCATAGACGGAATGCCGGTCAGCGATGTCAAAGTGGTCAAGCGACTCATCAGACAGAAGGAGGGCAATTTTCAGGTGTGAGTGGGAACACGTTCTTCGCTAAAAGTGCGAAAACCATGTTGTAAACTTGCGCACAAGCTGAACGAATTTTTTATTCGCATGGTGTCAGTTCTCAATAGGTGTTGATTGACATTTTTCAGGTTTTGATCGAGCGTCCGATTTCACAAGAAGCGCTACGGGAAGCGCAAAGGGAGGAAGAGCGATGGTTAGCGAAAAAGGAGAAAGCTTTGCAAGAGAAGTACAGGGTGCGCAACAAAAACGGAAAGTGGTCCTTCATAATACAACCTTGTCTTTCAATCGGCACATCTTGCCCACTTTTTACACGATGTTGAAAGGACACATACCGTATTTTTGGGTGTATAGCCCCATAGGGGTATACAAAAATTGAGAGGTCCAATGGGGGGTTATACACTAGGGGGGGATATACAATGGGTGGGGATATACATAGGACAAAATTTATGTTTTTGAGAGGTGTGTAGAGGCATGTTTTTGAGGTCAAACGTATGTGTTTTAGGGCATAATCGCGGTTTAAATAGGGTTATTCTAGTACAAGACATGCTCAGCTAAGCCTACAGGCATAGCAGCATGGTGTAGGAGTAGCTATAGCTAGCATAGGACCAGCTACATAGGTAAGTCAGGTACCTTACAGCTTACAGTACATGGGGGGTTATACACCAGGGGGGATATACAAAGGACAAAATTTATGTTTTGCCAATGGGGGGTTATACACTAGGGGGGATATACAATAGGGGGGATATACACCCAAAAATACGGTAGTCAAGGCAAGGGTGTCATTTGAATTTGCGTGGTGGCCGTGAGACAAGGTCACTGGACATCTTTTGCTGCATAATTTTGTTGCGCACCCTGTACGACACTTATCATGCGCCGCCGGCGGACGTACAAGCGATCGGATGGAAAGAGTTGCAGCGGAGGAAGAGACTGGAAGCCGAAGAGCCGCCGGTGCCGGACGGTATCTTAATGCTGAATCCCAAGAAATGGCCACCCTGCGACGACCCCAATAGGAAAGTGCGGATTCGAGAAGTGGTGCAGGAGACGAGCATACACAGCGACGTGGAGAATCCAGCCTTGCTCAGACGAATACCGCCTCGATCTCACTAACTCTACTACACCATACCTGAAATACTTATCGTACTGTACTAGCACTGGTGCCAAAATCGAAGTAGAAGCAAACTGAAAGCTAAAACGCAAGATCGAACGCAAGCAGTTTACATTTTTTACTTACAGTACGCCGTACGTACGTACTACAGAGTGTCTCAAAATAAACCGTCCACCTTTCCGTGCATGTAACTCTGGAACCACATCTTAGAGTTTCATGCGGTTTCTTTTATTTTGTAGCCAACGCTTCAACGCAGTGTGTACAAAATTTCAACTATTTCGTCCACATACTTCGGAAATTGCGACGGTTTGAATCTCGAAGCTCAAAAAATCGAGTTTTTCTTCATCATGGAGAAAAATCTCGGTCTTATTCTTTCAAGATACCCAGTTCAATGCGTTTGCTACCCTGGCACTGGGGCTAATGCATGAGATACGCATTTTTCTAGCATTTTGGAACATCTTTTTTTCATTACGAGACTAATTTTGTTTGGACCATGCACAGAAGACCGACCCCCTAATCGGCACTATCAGTTCGAAAACCCTCGTTTTTGACCGCCGGGGAAAGAACGTGTTGGAGTCTCTTCCACTGAAGTCTCTGAAGCTCAAATTTTGTTCACATCTGAGTTGAAGCCTTTGCTACAAAATTCAAAAAAACCGCATGAAAATTTAAGGTGTGGTTCCAGAGTTACATGCACTGGAAGGTGGACGGTTTACTATGAGACACCCTGTAGTACCTACGTATGTACACATAAACATAACCTACCACGTAACGAATAAAGGTTCCTCTGACCTCTACTTACTACAATGCGTCTAGTACATATAGGGTAGACTTATTTTCCCACAAAATCTTTTATCACAGCTAGCTAGAAGTCGAACTGTTTGTTTACGTAACATTACGTACAGTACTAAATGCGTAAATTAGCTTCGAAACATCACGCGGGGTGAATCAATGAAATCCCATAGCATCTCATCTGTAGCACATCGGCCAACCAGCTTCTATATTTTACTGGCTGGCGTCAACGAAACAAAATGCCATGAAAAATCACAAAATTGCAGATACCATCAACAAACCAAAACTGTAGCGTAATGCTGCTTTAAATGCCGCAAGCAGCCATGGGAGCCATACGACCGGCGAACTTCTGCAACACAGCCGACTGTTCAGGAGCCAGCTGAAGACGACGAATGGCCTTCTCCAGATCCGCACCAGACAAATAGCCACCAGCCACCGCGTTAAACTTGGCGGCAACTGGGGAACTGACTAGGGATGCTTCGTCTTTTATGCCCAATGCGATGAGTAAAGCCATGTTGTTTCGAAGTAAGTATTTCTGGTGGTAGCTGAAAGCAAACAAAGGAAGTTTTGTTTATTGGCACTGCACCACGGTTCCAAGAATAAGATGAATGCGGGCAAATAATTCATCATATCGTGAAGCTACGGAAGGTTCATCTTGGTATCCCACATATATACACTGTGCGTCCAACACCTGGAAAAACTACATAGTGATGATATCTTACTCTTCCGCCTGATAAAACGGCTTTCCCGTGGCGAATTCCGTTTGAAATGAGCGCCTGCTTTCTTCCTCAACTTTGGCCGCTTCCTCCTTGCACTGCTGCAGCTCAGCTTCATCGCTGGCAACTACCAAAGACCTGCAATAGCATGCGATTGAACTAATGCGCACTAAGTACAGTACATAACATACATACTATAACATACGCACGCACTTGCGTGCTGCAATATGTTACTTCCCCAGCCGTCCTTTTGTCGAATACTGTAACCTACATCAGGAGCCTACATGTATTGTCGTTTATTTCTGGCGGTCGGATCATGAATATGGAAGAACATCCGCAGTAGCTGACCAAGCGAAGTCTCAGCTGGATCGTACTCCAATTCTACCACTTCCGTATGGTCACCGCTACAACAAGCAGAAACAAATGAAAGCAAAAGTACATTTGCACGTAATATGCACGCAGATTGTAGGCGATACCCGCTATTCACTCGCAAGCTATCAGCAAAATTGGTGATCTGGCACCCATCTTTATCCCACAGTACCCCACACAAAAGCACATCTAAAGATACGCATTGGTGCGAGGTAAACCTGGCCATTCAGGGTGGAGAAAGGACAGAACGGCTTTCAGTGACGACGGCCAAGTTTACCCTGTTGTACTGATTAGCCAACCGTACATTTTTCTATAAGTCGGCGATGCTGTGGTTCCACCGGCGTAGCCAACGCGTGTTTTGTACACACCGGAAGCTGCAGCCAGCTGAGCTTCCGGAAACCAGAATCAGGAAGCCCCGAGCACCAGCCTCTTCATCCCCCCTCCACCACCAGGCACCGAAGACATCATTGCACGGGCAAACCGCTGCATGAACAGTACAAACTAAAAAAATATAAGTTGCTTGTTGAAATAACATGTACTGTACGTACATATATAATCCACGAGCTAGGCCTACACAGTTTGTATACTTCTTAAATAGCGCACTTGTTTTGCAAGCAAAGTAAACTCCAAATTGGAGCCAGCAAGAAGAAGCAGTTGTTCATCAAAAAAGTCAACATAACCCACAAAAACCAAAGCTTTACTATCTGCAATGCACTACATACGGTACGTCGTAGAATAATGCCGTTCCTCCTACTCAACCGCACATCGCAATCAATTCAAAATTTAAAAATACACAAAACATCAGCTCACACCACAGACTGATCAGCACAGCAGTTTTCCAATAAGGCACCATCTGTAAACCCTTGTCACATCCTTGTGTATGTTATGTACGGAGGTACTTGCTCTACATCGCCTTCATCAATCAATCAGCTCTAATAAAGTTCACTGATCGATGTCACATGATGAAGAATGCAAGGTACCCTCAACCACAGTACAGTACTGAATTATCTTCCACCCTATTCGTTCATAAATAAATTTGCACCTCCTCGACTAGGCCGCATATTTCTTCAAAAGAACCGACTGCTCCGGGGGTAGTTTCAAGCGCTGAATGGCCCTTTCCAGCTCCGCACCAGATAAAAAGCCGCCTGCAACTGCGTTAAATTTCGCAGCTACCGGAGAACTGACCAATATCGACGTTGCTGTTGCTTCATCATCGTCATTCAAACCTAATCCAGCTGACAATTCCTTGTGATTTCGCAGCAGGTACTTCTGGTGATCGCTGAAACAAGCAACCGGTAGGCCTATGTACAACGTACCTATGTACATCGTAGAGTAACGTAAAATGACTTCAACTTTACTCACGCGTCCGCTTGATAAAACGGTAATCCTGATAGAAACTGAACATTTGTGGAGTCACCAGTCTCCTTCTCCCATACAGCAGCCTGCTCTTGACATTCTTGCAGTTCGACTTGATCTCTTGTTATCACCAGAGACCTGCAAGATCGCATGAAAATAGCATGAATAGAAACACAATTAGCCTTGACATAGACAAGCGAAGGTACGTACGTACATACTTTACATAGTACCAATACGTACGAATGTCTATAGCACATGGCCAATTGGTAGAGTGAACAAACACATTAGAACCAGGGATGCAAACAATTTTGAAAGGCTCATCTTATAAGTACCTGATGTCAAATCCTCTCGGATGTGAAAGTGTATTTACGTATTCTATTTCCTGTTTGCACGCTTCCTGTTTGATGTTTCATTCTTTTGGCATTCTTTCTCTTTCTTTCTGTCCTGTGTGGTCGAGTCTCGAATAAATTCCTGTCCTACTATTCCTACTCTGAGGGCAGATCATGGGCCCAGTTGCGATATGGTAGCAGAGCGTGGTTGTGACGTTCCACGTGGTGACTTTGGGTTCACTGATGAGCCAGGATTCAAGTTGGGTAATCGCTGGTTTCCAAGTGAATTGGCTGTGACGGCGCATTGGATGGTGCAAGACAAGCGTTAGTGAAGGCTCAAGTGAGTCGCGCTTGATTGGACAGTTGCAAGACCAGCGTTAGTGAAGGCTCAAGTGAGTCGCGCTTGGTACCGGTTGCAAGCCAATGGTTGCAAGTCCGATGTTGTTTTGGTCTAAGCTATCCATATGGTCAAGTGGAATGTACTGGCAGGCGGTCATATGCCGTGAGTGCTGTGGTCGTGATGTATGTGCTCGTGCCGAGATTTGACGTGCGAGCATCCTGTCAGAGCAATCCAGTCTATGAGTTTGCCAGAGGGGAAGAAACCCTGGAAAATTCTGGTTGAGATGCTCAAGACTGCGATTGAAAAGCCCCAGGGTAGGATAGGTAGAGGTAGGCAATGTGAATTGTGAAATGCGGAATGTGAAATGAATTGTGAACTGTGAATTGTGAAATGTGAAGTCGATCGGTTGTGAAATGTGTATTGTGAATTGTGAAATGAAAAATGAGTGAGTGAGTGTGTGCTCAAAACTGTTTGGCGCGGGAGGGTTCGCCTTCGCAAAAAGTGCGACGTTTTAGTGAAAGTTTCCTTTGCAGTGCACACATGCACAATATTAGCTGTGTAGCGAATAGTATTGCTGCTGTGCTGTGCTGTACATACTAGCAATGTGAAAGTAGCTACATTAGGTTCAGTTCAACACTGAGTGAAAGTTCGATTCAAAGAGTCAGATTGTACTGTTAGTGTAGGGTAGGGATATCTACCTTGTACGTGTAACCTTTTTCGCTTTCTCGGGAGTGTCAAATCCTCTCGGATGTGAAAGTGTATTTACGTATTCTATTTCCTGTTTGCACGCTTCCTGTTTGATGTTTCATTCTTTTGGCATTCTTTCTCTTTCTTTCTGTCCTGTGTGGTCGAGTCTCGAATAAATTCCTGTCCTACTATTCCTACTCTGAGGGCAGATCATGGGCCTCGGAAGCTTAGCAGATGGCCGATGAATGTGCAGAAAAAACCTGAGTAGTTGGCCGAGTGAGATCTGAGCTGCATCGTATTCCACTTCCACTACCTCAGTGTGGTCACCACTGTTACACCAATCAAAGTTCACTGTTTGATTTATTGTACGGTCCCCCTACTATGTTTCCTTTGCTTGTGCAACGAAAAAGTAAAAATTCCATTCGCGAATTATTTTCTCCGTGGTTGTCTGTATTTCTACCCCCGGGTGATTACGTTTCATCGTCTTTACCTAGTACGGTCGGGTTAATGTCTGTTCCCACATTATGGAAAGTAAACTTGACTTCTATTCCGTGGGGTCACATGTATAAGACTGCACAGCACGAGCAAAGTTTCCAAGACAACTCTTGCAGGATGGGTTATGGGTAATATACACGCTCCTACAAGCCTATACACACAGCCAGTGAACTACCAAACTAAAAACTACCGTACATGTTTGCAGAGGTAGGCGAAGGTGTAGTGCCACCAGCATATCCCACGCGTGTTGTGCTAACTCCGGAAGCCGCAGCTAGCTGCGCTTCCAAAAACCAGAATCAGGAAGCGCCGAGAACCACAATACTTTGTACTGGTCCCTCACCAGCCACCAACGTTGACATCATGAAAATGAGCAAGCAGTAACACGCGCGTATAGCAACGAGCAGTGTTGCGTGCACAATGACAATAACCAAAGTGTACCCGACACTTTGTAACATTACAGCAACGTAAACAGCCACCGCAATTATTGCTAGCCAGATAACTCGCTTTGCTCACGCGAGCCGAGCTACAACACAACTCTGTTCTTGCATCATAAATGCGAAGCTAACCAAGCAACCAGCACAATGTGACCAAAAGTTTATCTGTCGAAAAGTATAAATGGTGCAAGAAATTACGCATTCCTATAGGCGTACAATCGGTCGCACAATGTGTTAGTATCACTCGGTCACAGTACCAACTGGCCAGATCGGCAATTCATATTCTAACAGCAATTTCAGCAAAAAGGTGTATCAAAAATCAAGCAAATTTAGCCTAATCCGTCCAGAAAGAGATAGTGGCACCTGTTTGTCGCGCTGCCCGCTGCGTATAAATTACACAGTCGCAACCACTAACAGAGAAAAGCGTAAAGCGCGATTTGTCATCTAGTCGAGTGTACAGCAGGCAATCCTGCGCCTAACTCTTTCTGGACGTCTCATGCAACATGAAAACGAGCATAAAACTGTCGAGTACTAGTATATATCAGCACACAGCACAGTATGGACCAGTCCAGTTGCATTGTCGCGATGGGGTTTGTCGATAACGACCCCGCGGTATTTGGTGTACGTTTATAGATAGTGCCGATGGGGATGTCGGTGCTGTTCAGTCATCTGACAGCGGAGGAGCGAGTGAAGAGAAGAATTGACAAAATATGACGTCGACGACACCGCCGGCACAGATCTAAAACTTCACTAAATGCCGCGGGGTCGCTATCGACCAACCAAATCGCGACAACGCAACTGGTCCATAATAAGAATTTGTCCAGGAGAAACTCACACGGTGTCGGATATACGCGGATCTCCGATTTTGACGATACCTATCTCATTTTAAAGAGCGTCAAATTTGGAATCGAATGAGCATAATATCGGCTCTGTAACCCTTCGCGAAACAGAGATACGGCCATGGACAACTTCCGCATCGTCGGCGCCACTTTGGCCGTTCTTAATTTTGGACTCTAGGAATATGGCCATATCCTCCTCTAATTCTGCTCCTTTTTTGACGTTCTTTTTTGTAAATTGAAGCCGAAACATTGGGGAATCCAGTCCATGTCTTACTGTAGCCGTGCGATGCATGGCTGGTGAGATATTTGCAAATACAGGGTGTTTCTTTCGTTCAAAAATTCGATTTTTATGCCCATCTTCAACGCCATGTAACTTCTTGCCCCAACCACCTACAGAGGTGCCAGTAGGCTCATTAGACGCGTCTTAATCTGCTCTTTAAGATGGTGTGTAGCAACCCATTTCCAATCCACGCGTTGCTGAGTTACAGGGTGTTTTCTATATACAGTGGTATTTTGTATGTGAAAAATATAACGTTAAAAAAAATTTCGCTCTATTTCACTCATCTGACCCAGTTTTTTATGCTGAATCTTATGAGCTTACTCCCATTGCTCTAGGCGTAACCGTTAGCGAGATACAGCCTCTAAATGTGGAAATTTCACCATTTTTCCTGCCTTAAAACCACTTTTTTCAATTTGGCCAATACATGGACATATGGCACACCATTCGATTCGTCTTGACAAGATCTATTGAATGGTCACCATATTATCATGCTCAGACTCCATTCACATAGTAAAAAAACGCCAAAAACTGTTTTCTAGCACTCATCCGAAGGCATTTTTGGCTCTAATAAGCCATAAAGTTGCAATATAGAAATTCTTTTTTGCGTTATTAAACAGCGCTTACAAAATTAGCTTCAAAAAAGGTTTCTATCATCCAAATCAATCAGCCAAAGTGAGCCAATAAGCTTATTAGAGCCAAAAATGCCTTCGGATGGGTGCTAGAAAGCAGTTTTTGACGTTTGTGTCCATACATATATGGATCCACCCCAAAAATCGTAATTTTTTTACTATTTTTTTATCGTCATCCAACTTCAAATTCCTCGTCAATTTCCCGTTTATAAATCGTCATTCATTGAAATATTTTTTGTTTTTTTGGATGGTGGAATTCGTCAAAAATTGGTTCGCGATCCGACGATTTTGGGGTCGGAAGTCGTCATCATGAAATCGACCGGGGATGACACATCGTCACGGGGTTTGAAAGAAAGATCGTCACGAAGGAGTGATATAGCATTTTTGAGCAAATTTGTGTGACGATATCTCCGCAATTATTGCATATAACAGACGCTGCCCTAATTTGCTGATCTGCTATCATCCGATTAGGTTGAACGGGGGGAACTTTTGAGAGTTTCAAGGCTCTTTGAGAAGACTCCTGAAAAAAGTTTTCTCCACAGAATAAGGCTACTATTTCATACTTCTTCTGGAAGAACTCTCAAAACTCACGGCCCAGAGCTCATCATTTCGCTCAAACGTGCGGACATCTGAGGTTTTTTACCAGCCTAATTTGTTGTAATTTGATTTATGATTACTTCAGCCATGCAGCCTCACCAAGGATAATGGATAGGCGGGTGCAGATCGCGCCGTCTCAAACAAAGGGTCCGCGGCGCCCTTAGTCTCCTTTGGCAAACAAAAGAGTGGGCCAATCTCCTTTGGGCCTCTCTGGGCATGCTGGACTGGCTGAAAGAACCCTATGTGTGCATAGCGATAGCATTATGCATGTTATGTACAGCAGGTACACACACACTGGTGATAGCATAGGTAAGGCTTGTCCCTACCCTCCTGATGTTCAAACTTGCTAACATCAGAAAAATTCTTGTACATCTTCTATCCCAAGAAACATATTGTTGCTCATGTACATATGACGTAGGATGCATTCGCTGTAAAATGACATGGTGTGGTGTGGTGGTCGGTCTGTTCTGTGGTATTCCGGATTCCGCAATGCCAACATATTATCGCCACAAATTTATTGGCTTGGTTGGAAATCGGAAGACGCTATTTTCGCACCCTACATATTATGTAATCTGCCTTCCAGTCAAAATTTCCTCCTGGGGAACCAAGGAGGAAAGAAAACTCCTTCGTTTTTAAGAGGGTAATGGGCAAACCATATGACTGCCTCTCGGACCCTTTTCATTTTTGTCCGACTAGTTGGGCTATCCTTTTGTCTTGCCGCCGTCTCCTTTCCATTGCGTGCCTGTGTACTGGAAGCAAAAAGGTTCTAAAATTGACCTATCGTATGCCAAAGCTTGCATGGCCAAAACTTCCCCCACACAACATGTAAACATTTGAGCAGCAAATAAAATCACACAACGTGAAGTGACTATTCTGTAAGGTGAAGAAAGACACTACATTATAGCTACAGTACAGTACTTTTCATGGAATACTTCGCCATGAGAGTTATTTTTTAAGTTTTCCAACAATTTTGAAGTAAAAAACTTCTCCTGGAGGTGCAAGTGGATATCTTGAGTGGAAAATTGGTCAACATAATTTAGGTACGCAGTACGTACATATACGTACATAGTAAGCGCTTACCATCAGTAGAGCACAAAACCTTGTGAGTAGTTGGAAAAAGAAAAAACTTCCGATGTAACAAAATTGTGTGGGGACCGACCAGCCAGCCACACCTTTGAGCGACGCCAGTTTGCATGCGCTATAGCATGTTATGCATGCGTTGCGTACATAACATATAGGGTTCTTTTAGCCGGTTCAGTAAGCTCAGAGGCCCCACAGAAGGATCCGCCACTCTTTTGTTTGCTAAGGAGATTAACGCGCAGCAGACCCATTGTTCAAGGGGCCCGATCTTGTTGCACCCCTGTCCACTATCCTTGGTGATGACGCTTTGGCTGAAGTGGCTGTAAATCAAATTACACCAAATAGGCTGGTAAAAAACCTCATGTTAGCACGTTTGAGCAAAATGATCTCTCAGTTGTGAGTTTTGAGAGTTCTTCCTGAAGAAGTATGAAATAGTAGCCTTATTCTGTGGAGAAAACTTTTTTCGGGCGTCTTCTCAAAGAGCCTTGAAACTCTCAAAAGTTCCCCCCGTTCAACCTAATCGGATGATAGCAGATGAGCAAATTAGGGCAGCGTCTGTTATATGTGGTAAATGTATGATGTATGAATATATTTTGGTCGATTTCTTCTAGTTACAGTATGCTACGATATGGATGGTCAGGTACCTATGTCATAGTAAAATAATATTTCGCTACATACAGTACATTCTTCCTTACTGATGTACGTAGTGTATCTTTACATACCTAATGAAGCATACGTAGCTTACGTACATACAGCTTTTTACATGTTGAGTATTTTTACTTCCCATGAGATGAAGCTATGTAATTTCGATTCGATATTTACTGCATGATGAATGATTCAACAAATAGCTATTGCCTCTCTCCCAGAGTTTTTTACCTGCATACTCAGCATTCACACTCATGCGTCACACCTGTAGTAATTTTTTTTACAAAATGTATACAAAACTTGCAAATTTTCTTCCTTTGTCTTGCTAGTGTTGTGTAGATTTTGTGAAAAAATTACCACAGGTGTGTGCGCGTGAGTGTGATAAATGCTGCATCTTAGCCACATGCAGGTTGAGAAACACGCACTCTGTTATCAAGAGCAGGCTAGAGTTGCTTTTACGAAATCTCCCTCATAAAATATCCCATTACGAAATCCACCGCACGAAAATACTTAGAACTCGTCAACAACATAAAAAATCGACAGACAAACAACAATTTCTTCCAGCGATTTCAGGACAAAATTCGTCATGACTACCATTTTTCCTACTTTTCACGATTTTTCTTACAATATCGTCATCATGCTAATTATCAAAAAATCGTCCTTTCATGCGAATCATCTAAACTTAATTTCTCATCGATAAATCCTAAATCGTCCGGGCGACATCGTATCAACAATTTCAGTACTTAGCAATTTCAAACTCGTGTTCCCATCGGCGATTTTTTCCAAGATTTTGGAATGGGGAGATTTGAATTCTGTGACGATCCAAAAACCAAACTTTGACGATTTGGAAATAGTAGTTGTCGATCTAAACCAAAAAATGTCGATTTATTTTTTAAAAAATTTGTCGATTTTTCTTTGATCCCGCAAGGGTATGTCACCATTGATAGATCTTGTAAGCGATCGAATGGTGTGCATATGTCCATGTATTGGCCTAATTGAAAAAAAGTGGTTTTAAGGCAGGAAAAATGGTGAAATTTCCACTTTTAGAGGCTGTATCTCGCTAACAGTTACACTTAGAGCAATGGGAGTAAGCTCATAGATTCAGCATAAAAAACTGGGTCAGACAAGTGAAATAGAGCGAATTTTTTTTAACGTTATATTTTTCACATACAAAATACCACTGTATATAGAAACACCCTGTAACTCACACGCGTGGATTGGAAAGGTTCTCAACATCTTAAAGAGCAGATTAAGCGCGTCTAATGAGCCTACTGCACCTCTGTAGGTGGTTGGCAAGAGTTACGTGGCGTTGAAGATAGGCATAAAAATCGAATTTTTGAACGAAGAAACACCCTGTATTTGAAATATCTCACTAGGCATGATCATCCTACGGTAAGACATGGGCTGGATTTCCCATGTTTCAGCTTCAAGTTGCAAAAAAGAGCGTCAAAAAAGGAGCAGAAATAGCAGAGATATGCCATATTCCTACAGGAGTCCAAAATTAGACGGCCAAAGTGGCCTACGATGCGGAGCTTCAATGCCGTATCTATGTTTCGCGAAGGGTTACAGAGCCCATATTATGCTCATTCGACTCCAAATTTGACGCTCTTTAAAATGAGATAGGTATCGTCAAAATCGGAGATCCACATATATCCGACCCTCCATACAAAGCGTGTGAGTTTCTCCTGGACAAATTCATAATGCAACCGCACAGCTAGGAGCAACAGCATGAGCGAGACTTTGTATTCTTTTCGGTGTCAAACCCAGCCATGGGAAATCCGGCCACCTAAGGTTCAGGTATGCATATATCAGCAACCAATGGACCGATTGAGACAAATATATCAATCGATTCTTTGATTTGAACTCTCCTCCTTCAAAAAAGATATTTGGTTCATCATTTCTAAACAGCGAGTTCAGAGCAAATGTGGCCGGTTTTACCCTTGGCCAGGTTTCCAAGCCAGATGGATCGCTCGCTCTGCTAGTCCAGAAACTGTGTTGATGCATACATACCACGAGCGGCACGCTTTCGTGTTTTCCGAGAGCAACTTCGCAAGCCTTAAAACGCTACGATGAGGGTGCTTGTAGAACTGGGACGGAAGAAGACGTAGAGGCTCTGTCTCCTCCTCCTCCTCCTGCGCCCATGGCTGCGAGTTGTTCCAGTGACCCTAGGCTACTGATCTGGACCGGAGGCACCGCCCACCGGAGCGAGCTTCCTGCTCAGCCACCACCACGCCTCGTCTATCGATCAGGCTGAAACACCACACGCAACAGCTACGGTACGTGAAGCTGTACTGTACGTACACACACTACACTACAGCTCGCTACCAGAGTTATAGGGGCTCCGCTACATGAATTTTTAGGGAAATTTTATGTTTCGTTACCCTGTTTTTATGCGGGGCCCCCTATAAACACAAAGCAATGAGCATCCATGTATATACAGTACATACCTTGGTTGAGCAGCACTGCAGACACACTCATCAGTCCACACGCCACCGCGACTGTACGGATTCACAGCATCTGCGTGCGCTTCGTTGAGATGTACCTTTGATCTAAAACCATTCGTGCAAATACTATCCAAAGTCAAGGGCCATTTACACTGGAATTAAATGTGCTCAGCGTACGCCTGGCGCATTCAAGGCTGTTCATGCCTTTGCCTATGTCGCCCATGGACACGCTGACGTACGCACAGCGCATGTCTCAGACACATGTGATGGCCCTTAGCATCCGGAAACCACTTCCGCAAATCCTTCACGTGATTACGTACAACAACAGAGTGGACATTATTTCCTTACATCTTCGTTGGTGGTCTGATTGGACGTAATGAGATAGGTATGAAAGCCGCAGGCCTACACTGACCACACGCTGAAGAAGCAGATTAGCCCGACTACCAAACTGCCCGGCGAGTCCTTAATGGCATCCATGAAAGACTTATCTTTGGATACTGCAATGAAAAACAAAGAAATTTCCCCTCATGTATGTACAGTACGTACGTAGGTCTACTACATACCGACAGTGCGGGATCTGGTGCCAATGCGTAAATTTCGTAAAAAAATAGCCTTTGTGCAGATTCTGTATTTTTCCCCACATATTGGCATTGACATTTAGAAGTATGGACTTCGGTCATTATATCAAATCCATAAATAAAGATATCCATGAAAATATTCGCCAAAATACGGTCTTGATCGTGTAGGGAAGTACCTATACTCTACAAAATGTCATGTCAGACGAGTACACTTACACAGAACAAGATGCGCGACGACACACGCGAACACGTAGACGCAGAGAAAAGAGAGAGACACGATGAAGAAGTAGAAATGGCGGTAGTTGCGCATACCCACACAATTGCCCACCCAGGGACCTAAAAAACAGCGAAAAATATCATGAATCATCATCCTCACTGAGTACGCAATAGTAAATCACAAAGTATTGGGCATATCTTACAGTGATGATCAAAGCTGAGAATACAATTGTCACAGACGGAACAGTGAGAAGATCTGTAAAAGTTCTTCAGTCAACATTGCAATTATTGATCACAAATAAAAAATCAGCTGTGGCTCAAGCAAAGAAAGAATGAATTTCTAGGAACGTTATTTAGTCAATTAGGGAGCCGAAATTTATTACCCATTGTCCGCAGTAAAAGTTACCTCGGAGGACGGAAAATTTTGCAGGTGAAGCAGTACTTGAGCTTCACCATCTGCCCGTTTATCACCACTTCTTTCGTTCTCGGAGGCGAACGAAATTGCCCATCACCTACTGGCATCTCTGCAAAAGAAACAGCAACATGCATATTCCAAGATAATATTCCACATACTCTACTCAACTCAGTACATACAGTACTTCTTGGCTGCTCAGTACACAAGTACAGTGCGTAGCTGTACAGGGTAAAATGGAATAACCTACCACCTGTTAGATAAGAGATACGACTAGCGTTTGACGGGAAATGTCAGTCAAAAAGTTACAACGAAAAAGCAGGTCGTGTGCATGCAGACAGAACTTGAGACTTACGGGCGGTTATTTGGCGCTCCAAATCCGCAGCCTCAGCCCAGTGCCCCCCGTCTTGACCGCAGGACAAATTCGATAACACCATCAGCAGCAGCAGAGCCGCTATGATAGGAATCACTGGAGTTAACCGCCACGATAAATAGTAGGCACTGAAAATGCATAGGCATTCTCAAAATGCAGATAATGTACGTAGCCATCGTCCTTAGATCAGCATAAAGTTTTCTCGCTTGCTCGAGTGAACATAGGGTACTGGGACTGTAGGGTAAGTTCGGGGTAAAACCGGACACCGAAGCTATTTCTCGAGCGAAAGGGTGGTATTTCTGTGGATTTTTACTCAGCTTTTGACCACCAACTCATGCCGCGTTCACCATACATACGTCCGTATATTCGTACGTCCGACGTATCAGGAGTACACGGTCGTTTGTGGTACCATGTACTTCTAAATACATCGGACGTATGGTGAACGCAGCATCACAACATAGGAGGAGGAAAGCAGCAAAGGTGGCCGGATTTTCCCTACTGTCCCTCCTCACCCCACAACCCTACCCCTTTTTGTTCTTACTCGAATCCGAAATACAGTGCCATGGTACCGACGATAAGAATGACGGTGAAATAGAAGACGCCGGTCTGTCTGCTCATGATAATCCGGCCGTCGCAGCAAAATTTGTTGCGGCCAGGAAACTCCTGCCATTTTCGGCTCTACTTCTACTAGAGAAACAAAGGCAAGCAGAAAAAAAAAAAAAAAAAAAGAGAAAAAAAGCAAACAAGAGAAGAACAAGAGAAAAAAGAGACAGAAGAAAAAACACCCAACGAGAACGGAGAAGAAAAGAGAAAGAGAAAAAAAAAAAAAACAAGAAGGAAGCCCAAAAGAAGGACGGAGCAAGGGAGCGGGAGG
This sequence comes from Epsilonema sp. ZAB3_2, assembly GCA_030247985.1. Lineage (NCBI taxonomy): Eukaryota > Metazoa > Nematoda > Chromadorea > Desmodorida > Epsilonematidae > Epsilonema > Epsilonema sp. ZAB3_2. The sequence goes on from JASAMW010006519.1 coordinate 17,767, forward strand.
GAGGAGACCCGGACAGGAAAAAGAAAAAAAGGACACCGGCCAACGCACGGAAGAGGGCGAGCGCCAGGCCGCACGCAGAAGCACCGGAGGGAAGGGAACCAGGAAGGGGGCAACGAAGGGCGAGACGCGGAGGAGGGGGAGAAAAAGAGGCGCGGAGAGCGAGGAGCAACGCGCCAGAAAAAGAAGGGAAAACGGGCAGAGGGAAGCCAAGACGCCACGCAAAATCGTCCCCGAGAACAGAATGGGTGTGGGTGTTATGGTGGTAGTTCTAGTTATTTTTTTGTTGAGCAAGTGATTTTTTATTTGTGATATATTGATGTTGATGAGATTTTAGATCTTTTATTGTGTTGTGAATTGTATTGTTTATTATGTAGTATGCATATTTGTGATTATATTTGTAAGGGGTATATGATTATGATATTTTTGTGTTTTTTAGGTCCCTGGGGGATGTTGGTATGCGATATAGATTTATTCTTCATTGTGTCTCTCTCTTTTCTCTGCGTTTAGTGTTGGTGTGTCGTCGCGATTTGTTCTGTGTGAGTGTCGCTGAAGACATTGTAGAGATAGTAGGTACTTCCCTACAGATCAAGACCGTATTTTGGCGAATATTTTCATGGATATCTTTATTTATGGATTTGATATAATGACCGAAGTCATACTTCAATGTCAATGCCAATAGTGGGGAAAAATACAGAATCTGCACAAAGGCTATTTTTTTACGAAATTTAGCATTGGCACCAGATCCCGCACTGTCGGTATGTAGTAGACCTACGTACGTACTGTAATACATGAGGAAATTTCTTTGTTTCATTGCAGTATCCAAAGATAGAGTCTTCATGATGCCATTAAGGACTCGCCGGGCAGTTTGGTAGTCGGGCTAATCTGCTTCTTCAGCGTGTGGTCAGTGTTAGGCCTTGCCGGCTTTCATACCTATCTCATTACGTCCAATCAGACCACCAACGAAGATGTAAGGAAATAATGTCCACTCTGTTGTTTGTTACGTACATCACGTGACAGGATTTTGCGGAAGTGGTTTTCCGGATGCCTAAGGGCCTATTCACATGTGTCTGAGACATGCGCTGTGCGTACGTTCAGCGTGTCCATGGCGCGACATAGGCAAAGGCATGAACAGCCTTGAATGCGCCAGGCGTACGCTGAGCACATTTAATTCCAGTGTAAATGGCCCTTGACTTTGGATAGTATTTGCACGAATGGTTTTTAGATCAAAGGTACATTCTCAACGAAGCGCACGCCAGATGCTGTGAATCCGTACAGTCGCGGTGGCGTGTGGACCAACTGTATGAGTGTTGTCTGCAGTGCTGCTCAACCAAGGTATGTACTGTATATACATGGATGCTCAATTGCTTTGTGTTTATAGGGGGCCCCGCATAAAAACAGGGTAACGAAACATAAAATTTCCCTAAAAATTCATGTAGCGGAGCCCCTATAACTCTGGTAGCGAGCTGTAGTGTAGTGTGTGTACGTACAGTACAGCTTCACGTACCGTAGCTGTTGCCGTGTGGTGTTTCAGCCTGATCGATAGACGAGGCGTGGTGGTGGCTGAGCAGGAAGTCTCGCTGCCGGTGGGCGGTGCCTCCGGTCCAGATCAGTCAGCCTACGGGTCACTGGAACAACTCGCAGCCATGGGCGCAGGAGGAGGAGGAGGAGACAGAGCCTCTACGTCTTCTTCCGTCCCAGTTCTACAAGCACCCTCATCGTAGCGTTTTAAGGCTTGCGAAGTTGCTCTCGGAAATACACGAAAGCGTGCCGCTCGTGTGTATGTATGCATCAACACAGTTTCTGGACTAGCAGAGCGAGCGATCCATCTGGCTTGGTAAACCTGGCCAAGGGTAAAACCGGCCACATTTGCTCTGAACTCGCTGTTTCAGCAAATGATGAACCAAATATCTTTTTTGAAGGAGGAGAGTTCAAATCAAAGAATCGATTGATATATTTGTCTCAATCGGTCCATTGGTTGCTGATATATGCATACCTGAACCTTAGGTGGCCGGATTTCCCATGGCTGGGTTTGACACCGAAAAGAATACAAAGTCTCGCTCATGCTGTTGCTCCTAGCTGTGCGGTTGCATTATGAATTTGTCCAGGAGAAACTCACACGCTTTGTATGGAGGGTCGGATATATGTGGATCTCCGATTTTGACGATACCTATCTCATTTTAAAGAGCGTCAAATTTGGAGTCGAATGAGCATAATATGGGCTCTGTAACCCTTCGCGAAACATAGATACGGCCATTGACAGCTTCCGCATCGTCAGCGCCACTTTGGCCGTTCTTAATTTTGGACTCCTGTCAGGAATATGGCCATATCTCTGCTATTTCTGCTCCTTTTTTGACGCTCTTTTTTGCAAATTGAAGCCGAAACATTGGGAAATCCAGCCCATGTCTTACCGTAGCCGTATGATTCATGCCTAGTGAGATATTTTCAAATACAGGGTGTTTCTTTCGTTCAAAAATTCGATTTTTATGCCTATCTTCAACGCCACGTAACTTCTTGCCCCAACCACCTACAGAGGTGCCAGTAGGCTCATTAGACGCGTCTTAATCTGCTCTTTAAGATGGTGTGTAGCAACCCATTTCCAATCCACGCGTTGCTGAGTTACAGGGTGTTTTCTATATACAGTGGTATTTTGTATGTGAAAAATATAACGTTAAAAAAAATTTCGCTCTATTTCACTTGTCTGACCCAGTTTTTTATGCTGAATCTTATGAGCTTACTCCCATTGCTCTAAGTGTAACTGTTAGCGAGATACAGCCTCTAAAAGTGGAAATTTCACCATTTTTCCTGCCTTAAAACCACTTTTTTTCAATTAGGCCAATACATGGACATATGGCACACCATTCGATTCGTCTTGACAAGATCTATCGAATGGTGACCATATCCCTTGCGGGATCAAAGAAAAATCGACAAATTTTTTAAAAAATAAATCGACATTTTTTGGTTTTCAGATCGACAACTTACTATTTCCAAATCGTCAAAGTTTGGTTTTTGGATCGTCACAGAATTCAAATCTCCCCATTCCAAAATCTTGGAAAAAATCGTCCGATGGTGAACACGAGTTTGAAATTGCTAAGTACTGAAATTGTTGATGACGATGTTTCGCTCCCGGACGATTTTAGGATTTATCGTCATGAGAAATTAAGTTTAGGATGATTTCGTCATGGGAAAGGACGATTTTTTGATAATTAGTCATGATGACGATATTGTAAGAAAAATCGTCTGAAAAGTAGGAAAAATGGTAGTCATGACGAATTTTGTCCTGAAATCGTCTGGAAGAAATTGTTGTTTGTCTGTCGATTTTTTATGTTGTTGACGAGTTCTACAGTATTTTTCGTGCGGTGGATTTCGTAATGGGATATTTTATGAGGGAGATTTCGTAAAAGCAACTCTAGCCTGCTCTTGATAACAGAGTGCGTGTTTCTCAACCTGCATGTGGCTAAGATGCAGCATTTATCACACTCACGCGCACACACCTGTGGTAATTTTTTCACAAAATCTACACAACACTAGCAAGACAAAGGAAGAAAATTTGCAAGTTTTGTATACATTTTGTAAAAAAAATTTACTACAGGTGTGTACGCATGAGTGTGATAAATGCTGCACCTTAGCTATGTGCAGGTTGAGAAACACGCACTCTGTTGTCGAGAGAGGCTAATAGCCTATTTGTTGAATCATTCATCAATGCAGTAAATATCGAATCGAAATTACATAGCTTCATCTCATGGGAAGTAAAAATACTCACACATGTAAAAAGCTGTATGTACGTAAGCTACGTATGCTTCATTAGGTATGTAAAGATACACTACGTACATCAGTAAGGAAGAATGTACTGTATGTAGCGAAATATTATTTTACTATGACATAGGTACCTGACCATCCATATCGTAGCATACTGTAACTAGAAGAAATCGACCAAAATATATTCATACATCATACATTTACCACATATAACAGACGCTGCCCTAATTTGCTCATCTGCTATCATCCGATTAGGTTGAACGGGGGGAACTTTTGAGAGTTTCAAGGCTCTTTGAGAAGACGCCCGAAAAAAGTTTTCTCCACAGAATAAGGCTACTATTTCATACTTCTTCAGGAAGAACTCTCAAAACTCACAACTGAGAGATCATTTTGCTCAAACGTGCTAACATGAGGTTTTTTACCAGCCTATTTGGTGTAATTTGATTTACAGCCACTTCAGCCAAAGCGTCATCACCAAGGATAGTGGACAGGGGTGCAACAAGATCGGGCCCCTTGAACAATGGTTCTGCCCCGTGTTAATCTCCTTAGCAAACAAAAGAGTGGCGGATCCTTCTGTGGGGCCTCTGAGCTTACTGAACCGGCTAAAAGAACCCTATATGTTATGTACGCAACGCATGCATAACATGCTATAGCGCATGCAAACTGGCGTCGCTCAAAGGTATGGCTGGCTGGTCGGTCCCCACACAATTTTGTTACATCGGAAGTTTTTTCTTTTTCCAACTACTCACAAGGTTTTGTGCTCTACTGATGGTAAACACATACTATGTACGTATATGTACGTACTGCGTACCTACATTATGTTGACCAATTAATTTTCCACTCAAGATATCCACTTGCACCTCCAGGAGAAGTTTTTTACTTCAATAAACTCTCATGGCGAAGTATTCCATGAAAAGTACTGTAGCTATAATGTAGTGTCTTTCTTCACCTTACAGAATAGTCACTTCACGTTGTGTGATTTTATTTGCTGCTCAAATGTTTACATGTTGTGTGGGGGAAGTTTTGGCCATGCAAGCTTTGGCATACGATAGGTCAATTTTAGAACCTTTTTGCTTCCAGTACACAGGCACGCAATGGAAAGGAGACGGCGGCAAGACAAAAGGATAGCCCAACTAGTCGGACAAAAATGAAAAGGGTCCGAGAGGCAGTCATATGGTTTGCCCATTACCCTCTTAAAAACGAAGGAGTTTTCTTTCCTCCTTGGTTCCCCAGGAGGAAATTTTGACTGGAAGGCAGATTACATAATATGTAGGGTGCGAAAATAGCGTCTTCCGATTTCCAACCAAGCCAATAAATTTGTGGCGATAATATGTTGGCATTGCGGAATCCGGAATACCACAGAACAGACCGACCACCACACCACACCATGTCATTTTACAGCGAATGCATCCTACGTCATATGTACATGAGCAACAATATGTTTCTTGGGATAGAAGATGTACAAGAATTTTTCTGATGTTAGCAAGTTTGAACATCAGGAGGGTAGGGACAAGCCTTACCTATGCTATCACCAGTGTGTGTGTACCTGCTGTACATAACATGCATAATGCTATCGCTATGCACACATAGGGTTCTTTCAGCCAGTCCAGCATGCCCAGAGAGGCCCAAAGGAGATTGGCCCACTCTTTTGTTTGCCAAAGGAGACTAAGGGCGCCGCGGACCCTTTGTTTGAGACGGCGCGATCTGCACCCGCCTATCCATTATCCTTGGTGAGGCTGCATGGCTGAAGTAATCATAAATCAAATTACAACAAATTAGGCTGGTAAAAAACCTCAGATGTCCGCACGTTTGAGCGAAATGATGAGCTCTGGGCCGTGAGTTTTGAGAGTTCTTCCAGAAGAAGTATGAAATAGTAGCCTTATTCTGTGGAGAAAACTTTTTTCAGGAGTCTTCTCAAAGAGCCTTGAAACTCTCAAAAGTTCCCCCCGTTCAACCTAATCGGATGATAGCAGATCAGCAAATTAGGGCAGCGTCTGTTATATGCAATAATTGCGGAGATATCGTCACACAAATTTGCTCAAAAATGCTATATCACTCCTTCGTGACGATCTTTCTTTCAAACCCCGTGACGATGTGTCATCCCCGGTCGATTTCATGATGACGACTTCCGACCCCAAAATCGTCGGATCGCGAACCAATTTTTGACGAATTCCACCATCCAAAAAAACAAAAAATATTTCAATGAATGACGATTTATAAACGGGAAATTGACGAGGAATTTGAAGTTGGATGACGATAAAAAAATAGTAAAAAAATGACGATTTTTGGGGTGGATCCATATATGTATGGACACAAACGTCAAAAACTGCTTTCTAGCACCCATCCGAAGGCATTTTTGGCTCTAATCAGCTTATTGGCTCACTTTGGCTGATTGATTTGGATGATAGAAACCTTTTTTGAAGCTAATTTTGTAAGCGCTGTTTAATAACGCAAAAAAGAATTTCTATATTGTAACTTTATGGCTTATTAGAGCCAAAAATGCCTTCGGATGAGTGCTAGAAAACAGTTTTTGGCGTTTTTTTACTATGTGAATGGAGTCTGAGCATGATAATATGGTGACCATTCAATAGATCTTGTCAAGACGAATCGAATGGTGTGCCATATGTCCATGTATTGGCCAAATTGAAAAAAGTGGTTTTAAGGCAGGAAAAAGTGAAATTTCCACATTTAGAGGCTGTATCTCGCTAACGGTTAGGCCTAGAGCAATGGGAGTAAGCTCATAAGATTCAGCATAAAAAACTGGGTCAGATGAGTGAAATAGAGCGAAATTTTTTTTTAACGTTATATTTTTCACATACAAAATACCACTGTATATAGAAAACGCCCTGTAACTCAGCAACGCGTGGATTGGAAATGGGTTGCTACACACGTAATTTAAAGAGCAGATTAAGACGCGTCTAATGAGCCTACTGGCACCTCTGTAGGTGGTTGGGGCAAGAAGTTACATGGCGTTGAAGATGGGCATAAAAATCGAATTTTTGAACGAAAGAAACACCCTGTATTACAAATATGTCACCAGCCATGTATCGCACGGCTACCAGTGAGACGTGACTAGATTACCAATGTTTCGGCTACAATTTTCAAAAAGAACGTGCGAAAAAGAAGTAGAGGAGGATATGGCCATATTCCTAGAGTCCAAAATTAAGAACGGCCAAAGTGGCGGCGACGATGCGAAAGCCTCGTGGCCCATGGCCGTATCTCTGTTTCGCGAAGGGTTACAGGAGCCGATATTATGCTCATTCGATTCCGGCAAATTTGACGCTCTTTAAGAAATGAGATGGGGTCTCTCGTCAAAATCGGAGAGATACACGCGTATATCCGACACCGTGTGACTTTCTCCTGGACAAATTCTTATTATGGACCAGTTGCGTTGTTGCTATTTGGTTGGTCGATAGCGACCCCGCGGCATTTAGTGAAGTTTTAGATTTGTGCCGGCGGTGTCGTCGACGTCATATTTTGCCTCAATTCTTCTCTTCACTCGCTCCTCCGCTGTCAGATGACTGAACAGCACCGACATCCCCATCGGCACTTATCTATAAACGTACACCAAATACCGCGGGGTCGTTATCGACAAACCCCATCGCCGACAATGCAACTGGACTGGTCCATACTGTACCTGTGTGCTGTAAATATATACTAGGTACTCGACGAGTTTTATGCCCGTTTTTCATGTTGCAGTGGGGACGTCCAGAAAGATTTAGGCGCAGAATTGCCTGCTGTACACTCGACTAAATGACAAATCAGCGCTTTACGCTTTTCTCCTGTTAGGTGAGTTGCGACTGTGTAATCTATACGCAGCGGGCAGCGCGACAAACAGGTGCCACTATCTCTTTCTGGACGGATTAGGCTAAATTTGCTTGATTTTTGATACACCTTTTTGCTGAAATTGCTGTTAGAATATAGAAATGCCTATCTGGCCAGTTGGTACCTGAGACCGAGTGATACTAACACATTGTGCGATCCCCCCCACCCCTATTTTTTTGAGGAATGCGTAATTTTCTTTCACCATTTTTACTTTTCGACAGGATAAACATTTTGGTCACATTGTGCTGGTTGTTTGGTTAGTTTCGCATTTATGATGCAAGAACAGAGTTGTGTTGTAGCTCGGCTCGTCGGGAGCAAAGCGAGTTATCCGGCTAGAGAATAATTGCGGTTGCTGTTCACCGTTGCTGTAAATGTTTCAATGTTTCGGGTACACTTTGGTTACTGTCATTGTGCACGCAACACTGCTCGTTGCTATACGCGCGTGTTACTGCTTGCTCATTTTCATGATGTCAACGTTGGTGGCTGGTGAGGGACCAGTACAAAGTATTGTGGTTCTCGGCGCTTCCTGATTCTGGTTTTTGGAAGCGCAGCTAGCTGCGGCT